>JACXGM010014069.1:7050-22524 GCA_016801145.1 Umbra pygmaea | reverse complement strand
TGCATTTGAAGGTTTGTACACTAATAATGTATGCATTTGAAGGTTTGTACACTAATAATGTATGCATTTGAAGGTTTGTACACTAATAATGTATGCATTTGAAGGTTTGTACACTAATAATGTATGCATTTGAAGGTTTGTACACTAATAATGTATGCATTTGAAGGTTTGTACACTAATAATGTATGCATTTGAAGGTCATGTTACAGGGTACTTCAAATCCTTTGAGTTATTCTGCAAATAACTCTTTTAGAGTGTTCTTCAAACATGTTAATGTAGATCCCTCTTAACTTCAATGTTAAGAAGCCTTAATAGATCCTAAAATACCTCTACTTTGAGAGGCTGAACTGGCTGTGTGAGCATGTCAGCACATATCAATGGACTGGAAATAAGGCCAAAATTATGAGCTGGATGAAACAAAGATAAAGTGTTTTTATATATATATATATGTGTGTGTGAAATCCAAAAAACACCATGGTGAAATTGCATTTCTGAGCTGGATGTTTCTGACCCATGAAAGCAGATGCCAAATTTCCAAAGTAAGAACAACACTTTGAAATATGGAATAGATTTTTCAACCATCTGGAGGGGAATCACACATGGTTCACGAAATGGTCCAGCTGACAACATCAGCAGCCTGCATTAAACTCAATCCCTGAAATCGAATTCCTCTGGAATTGAACATAATTCCTAAAAAGTGGCGCTGGTTTGCACATGTCGATTCCTCTTTTCCGTCAATTGCTCAGGGCCCTCGTCTTCCTCTGGAGCGAACACCAAAGTGCAGACAGAGGGCTCACTTTTGATTGTGGTGGACCAAAACCCAGACTGTTGACCGACACATATTATATACCCAGACTAGAAGGATAGGATGTGAAGAGATGTTGAAGAAGGAAAGCAGGCAGAGCTGTGTGGGCTGACCTGGCAGCCAAAATCAGAGGTTGTGAAACACAGACAGTACTTCCAACTTTCATCTGTAGGTTGAAAATAAATTGTTTACATTTCCCCTGTATCAAAACAACCCAGTTTCCAAAAACATGAATTTGTGAAAATCTACTTTAAACTGAAATTATATTAAAAAAACATGTTGAAGAAAGCCACATACCTTACATACTATAGAAGGGCTTTACCATATATACTATCATTCAAGTTTGGGGTCACTCTGGAATTTTCCTTTTTATGCTAGAAATTCATACCTTCAATCACCAAGGTGGTATTAGATTTATAAGAAATTATAGTGAAAACAACATTCATAAAAAATTAGATAAATTACTTCATCATTTGGACACTGAAATAATGGCTGCTGTCACGTATTGAGGTTGGAGTGTTGGAGAGAGGAGGAGACACAGGCAGGTATAGGCTTCTTTCAATATTTATTAACTCAGGACACATATCTGAATGGGTTGCAGGGTACTCCTGACTCGAATGCATAATGAATATATGTATATAAAATTTCTACATGCTCTTTAACTACAGCGACACGGATGCTGACATAACAAGAAACATTAATACAGGAGCGTTTGCTAACTTACAGAATACAGGGACTCACTTCTCACAAACCCATAATACATATCCTGGACAGCCTTCTCACACGATGACAGATTATTAATGGACCGCACCACTCTCTGCTCTGTCACGCACTAAATAGGGTTGAAAGGAGACCGGCTGGGAGCGATGACCAATTAGACCGGTCTCTCAATCAACCCGATCAGGCAACAGCAGAACATGGAGTTACGCACACACACAACCATATTACACACTATACTCATTACATTTAACCATGAAAGAAAACCACAGTGCATACGCACTGGATGATAACATTAAATAACTCAAATACATTTTACAATGGATTCCATCTCAGTTAATGTGGAACAGGAGTCCCACTCTGGACTTCTGTTACAGCTGCTGAAAAAGTGTCTTTGCTGTTGTATTTGAATTTTTTTTTTTTTTAAACAGTAATTTACAACAATGATTAATGTTTGCAACATTAGTAATTTAACAAACACTGCAAAATAATTAGTTTCTCTGGTTTTACTATTGATAAGTGTGTGTTAGGGTAAAATTATCATTTTTTATTTATTCCATATACTATTGACATCATTTCTCCAAAGTTCAGAGCATAATTTAGTTGCAGAAAATGGTCAAAATAACAAAAAAGATGCAGAGTTTTTAGAATCTAATAATGCATAGAAAATAAGTTCATATTAATTTGTATACAACAAAATACTAATGTGTTAACTTCGGAAAAGTTCAGAAATCAATATTTTGTGGAATAATAAAACATGTATAATCATAATAATTGATTTTAATACATCTTGGCTCTCCACCAGTCTTTCACTAGTCTTTGACGAGAGGCAGTTTATATATTTAGTTTTGGTTTAGAATTGAACTGAGGAACTAGACGCAAGATATGCCCGCTCTGTGGTCCTGAAGAGGACTGGCCATCCCCTTGAGTCTGGTCTCTCTCTAGGTTTCTTCCTAGATCCCATCTACTAGAGAATTGTTCCTAACCAATGTGCATCACTTGTGTTGCTTGCTCTTGGGGGTTTTGGGCCAGGTGTCTGTCAAAGCACTTTGTGATGACTGTTGTTGTAGAAAGGGCTTTATAAGATAAATTGCTTCCCAAAAAAAAATGTTTCTTTCATTTCATCTCTTTGTTTTCAAAATGAACCTTTAATTTCCAAGTGGCTGAATTACGAGAGAAAAATAATCAGGAGGAGTTTATTGTGTGAAGACATTATTTAATGCTGTCTGTCGCACCCTAATTCTGGTCAGCTGTCCTACCTGGTTGGATTTGGCATCAAATAGTTAATATCACAATCAAATCAAAACACGATAAACAGAAAATATTTTGTTTAGCTACAGTAAAAGGGTATCATGTCTGGAATGTGACAGAGCCAGAGCATTTTAACAAGATGAGAATAGTATTGTTTTGCTTCAAGTAGTGTGAGTCAAAACTGTGTTTCTAATTACACGCCACATACACACAAAGAAATTTGTAGTTTATCACAGCATTATATTATGCAGCTTACCAGTTAATTGATTGGACAAATTTGGTTTTGGTATTTATCTTTATTTCAACTGCTGTAGACTAGGAGAATAAGGGATTTAGGTTTAAATGGTGCTGGAATAGCAAAGGCAACAGTTTTGCTTGCTGATTTAAGTAACCACAGGTCTATTATTTAGTACCATTTGTTTGGTGCTGCATAGGTGATGGCACTATGACTTGCATATTATTTGGCTTCTACAGGGACTTTACACATGCACTGCAACACTGCCACTACTCTAAAACATTATACAATACTTGTTATTGAAAATATATTTTTTCAAAGACTATTTCACTGCAAATTCTATGCGTGATACCTACACATGAACCCATCAAGAGGCTAGTCAAAGATTACATAATCTTCTTCTTCCCCAAAATATTTGACCTTCTCCAATTTGCCGTCCTCAGATCCACAGATGATACCATTGCATTGCAGCCCACTCTTAGCCACCATATGTAGCTGTGTCCTAAACATCCAGACTGCAACTTCACCTCATCCACTACAACACTCAACCTGGGAGCCACACACACATATTCAGCCTCTTCCTGCACTCCCTGTAATGCCATGACTGCGTGACCAAAAATGACCCCAAAACCATCATTAAGTTCACAAACAACATGATGGTATTAAGCCTAATATCAACCAATGACAAGAAGGCCTACAGAGAGACTTTTTCATGGTATCCATCAGAAGCTCCATCAAGAGTACCACGGTCTGATTGAGCATCTCAAAGGTGGCTGGCTGCTGTCTGGACCTCTGGCTGTCACAGGGTTTTTTCTTGGCCCGACAATATTTTCTGTATAGTATCAATTTCGCTCTTGCTGCTGGTGACTCTCTGACTCACCTCTACACAGAGCAACATCTGGCCAGTCAATGAATAAATTTACATTTCAGTAATTTAGCAGATGCTCTTATCCAGTGTGAAAAAAATCATACATTTAGGAGAACTCATTTGTCAGGGCATTCAATATTTGAAACAATGAATGGGAAAAAGCAGTGCTGGAAATAGGATCACACAAATAGACAAAATATTTTCAACAGAGGTGGTGGACAACTAATTTAAGTACTCATTGAAGAGGAAGGTTTTCTGCTGTTCTAGCCTGCAGTGGAAGCTGGTTTCACAATTGAGGAGACAGGACAGAGATATGTTTAGATATGTTACTCTTTGCATCTGGAGCTGAACTCCTGAAGGGACGGTCAGGAGCCCAGAGGTGGCAGAACGGATGTAGGGTTTGGGAATTGTCTGAAGGTAGGTGGTAGGAGCAGTGCAATGTATGTAGAACTGGGTTAATATGAAAGAACTTGGGATGGTTGAACACTAGGCAAGCCTCTGCATTCTGAATGAGTTGTAGCGTTTTGGTGGCACATGCCAGGAGTCCTACCAAGAGTGAGTAATACAGATGTGAGATGACGAGTGCCTGGATGACTACTAGTGCTGCTTCCTGGGAACACTGTGTTAAATTAACTAAAAAAAAAAGATTAAATATATACAGCACTCCTCCCGACAAACTTAAATAATAAATAGTAAAGTATAAACAACAATTTAACATGCATAGAAGTGTAGTTTGCAGTTATTCATAGCTGAACCAATTATATTCATATAAATGGTAAAAAGAACTGGACCTAGAATCCATCCTTGAGGAACCCCTTTTACTCTGTCAAGAATAATTAAAAAACATCATTGGATACACACTTTGTTCTACCTGTTAAATAGTTTTCAAACAACCTATAGGTAGCTTTGTCTATCTCAATTGATGACAGCCTCTTAAGAAGTAATATATGATCCACAGTGATGAAAGCCTTAGATAAGTAAATTAACAGAGCTGCACAATGTTTTCTTTAATTAATACCACTTATAATTTAATCCGGTACCAGAGTATCAGCAGAGGTTGTAACTGGTCTGAAGCCAAATCGATATCATTCAAAATACAATTTCTATCTAAAAATAGTGCAACTGCTGTTTAATATTTTTTTTAATATTTTTTCACGAGAGACGAAAGCCTAGACATAGGTAATTAAATGTTAAAATCACTGGGATCACCACAATTAAAAAGTGGAAGTACTAAAGCATTATTCCAAACCTTAACAATAATACCTAAGAAAATGGATGATTAAAAAATGTGTGCAAGTGGCTCAGTGAGCTACAACAGACAAGGATTAAGTTCATCCACCCTAGTAGCATATGTAATGGACTTTAGAAAATCCAACATTAAAGCCACTGAGTTTTAAGCAACTGGGTTATGATGCCTAATCCATTACATAACCAACAATCTAATGTCCACACACAATTGTTTTTTGTATGCTTTGTCCACCTAAAGTAGGTATAGAAAAGAATCACCCCCCGTAAAATAATCACATTTTGTTGCTAGGCATTTTTAAAAGATCTACGGGATAAAGTTGTGGACAGGCACAAGTCAGGAGATCGATAGAAAACAAATCAAAGGCTTAATCAGTGCCTAGAAGCACAGTGAAGTCCAATATTAAGAAGGGGGAGGTATTTGGTACAACACAGACAACACATTCCTACAGTAAAGCATGGAGGTGATAATATCATGTTATGGGGTTATTTCTCAGCAGCAGGAACTGGAACACTTGTCAGGATAGAAGGAAAAATGGATGGGGCAAAATACTGTCAAATTCTTAAAGAAAACCTGCTGCTCTGTGCCAGAACGTTGTCAATGGGAAGAAGATTTACCTTCCAACATGACAATGACCCAAAGCACACAGCAAAACTGACCACACAGTGGTTGAAGGAGAAAAAGGTGAATGTCCTTGCATGGCCTAGTCAGAGCCCAGACTTAAACCCCATTGAAAATCTATGGAATGACTTGAAAGACAGCAGTCCACAAACAGTCACCATCAAATTTAACTGAACTTGAGCAGCTCTGCAAAGAAGAGTGGTCAAATATTGCAACGTCTAGATGTGCAAAGTTAGTAGAGACATATCCCAACAGACTAAAGGCTGTAATTAAAGCAAAAGGTGGTTCAACAAAATACTGAAACAAGGGGGTGATCCTTTTTCCAACTCAGTGATTGTTTATTTTTATTTATTTTTTTCTGCCATGTTGGTGTTATATCTTTCACTTGGATGTTATAAGTTGCACTGAGTAAATACAGCTGAATGAAACAAAAACTGTGTCTGTCTTCATTTCCAAATATGATTCTTTTACAGGGGGGTGATTAATTTCAATACCCACTGTATACACAGTGTTGCTCATCAATATTATTAACCCTGTTCAAAAAGGGGGACCAGGGGGTGTGTGCCAATTATAGGGGTATCACACTTCTCAGCCTCCCTGGTAAAGTCTACTCCAAGGTGCTGGAAATGAGGGTTCGGCTGAGAGTCAAACCTCAGATTGTAGAGGAACAATGCAGATTTTGTCCTGGTCGTGGAACGACGGACCAGCTCTTTACTCTCACAAGCATCCTGGCGGGGGCCTGGGAGTATTCCCATCCAGTCTACATGTGTTTTATGGATTTGGAGAAGACATATGACCGGGTACCACGGGAGGTGCTGCGGGAGAATGGGTTGAGGGGGTCTGAGCTCAGGGCCATCCGATCTCTGTACACTCAAAGCAAGAGATGTGTCTGGGTTCTCAGCAGTCGGATTAATTCCTGGTGGGGCTTGTCCTCCGCCTGGGCTGCACTTTGTCACCAATCCTGTTCGTGATATTCATGGACAGGATATTGAGGCACAGTCATGGTGAGGAGGGGTTGAAGTTCGGTGGGCTGTGGATCTCATCACTGCTTTTTGCAGATGACGTGGTCCTGATGGTAACATCGGTCAGTGACCTTCAGCACTCACTGGATCGGTTTGCAGCCGAGTGTGAAGCGGCTAGGATGAAGATTAGCTCTAAATCTGAGGTCATGTCTATAAGCAGGAAACGTGTGGATTGCGTACTCCATGTTGGAAAATGGTCCTTACCCTAAGTGAAGCAGTTAAAGTATCTCAGGGTCTTGTTCGCGAGTGCGGGGACAATGTAGTGTGAGATTGGTGAGTAAATTGGAACAGCAGGGATGGTGTTACATTTGCTTTATCGCACCATTGTGATGAAAAGAGAGCTGAGCCAGAAGGCAAAGCTCTCGATCTACCGGCCAATCTTCATTCCTACCCTCAGCTATGGTCATGACCGAAAGAATGAGATTGTGTGTACAAGCGGCCGGAATGGGTTTTCTCAGGAAGGTGTCTGGCATCTTCCTTAGGGATAGGGTGATAAACTCAGTCATCTAAGAGGAAGTCGAAGTAGAGCCATTGCTCCTTTACGTAGAAAATATCCAGTTGAAATGGTTGAGGCATCTTGTAAGGATGCCTACTGTGTGCCTCCCTAGGGAGTTGTTCCAGGCTCGTCCATTGGGAGGAGGCCTCGGGGAAGACCCAAGACTAGGTGGAGAGATTATATCTCCATAATGGCCTGGGAATACCTCAGGATCCCCCAGTCAGAGCTGGTTAATGTGGCTAGGGAAAATGAAGTTTGGGGTCCCCTTGCTAGAGGTGCTGCCTCCGCAACGGGACTCCAGATACGGGGTTGAAGATGAGACAAATATTATAGTTCATAAATATATGCTGAATGGACCAGGGAAAACTTTGTAGTTCAAGTTTAATGGTCACATACAAAAAACTGCAGATGTTACAGTGATTAATAATAAAAAAGGCTGAAATAAATATAAATTATTTTACTCTCTCATACGATATAAAAGGGGCTAGAGAGTATAATATATACAGCCTGTACATGTAAACAGTAAGCAATTTCCACAGAATAATACTTGATCAAGGTGCAATCCTCTTCATTACTGCTAGAAGGATATCCACATAGTGTTTCAATGCATGTGGCTTCAGGTGACATCCTGCAGATAACACCCCCTGAATTGTCACGCCCATTGAAACTGGGACACGTGCCCCCTCAGATTTTTGGGCCAAGTGGATTTTGTATTTGTGGGCACCTGTTTCCGTGTGTTGTGCCCCCTTAAAAATAATAGGTGCATGATGCCTTTGATTCTTGATATTGGCTTAAGCTGTGGCAGGTGCTAATCAGGACACAAACTGACTAATTGCTTGAGTGTTTAGTGTGCAGTTTCAACCGGACAATGACATCATATTCCACCAATCAGATGTCTGAGTTTTTTTCACGACTGTCAGCTGTCTGCAGTCCATTAATTTACCTGCGTATACAGTTCCTGTGTTTTCAATTGTCATTGTCGGGATACAATTGTTATTGTATCCCATTTGGGCAGTACTTTTGTAAGAATGGCTTTGCTATGAGTATTCATCCTGAGAAGGTTTAAATGTAAACTCAGCTATAAGCCCATTCCGTGTTGTACTACGATAAATGTACAGTGAGTGATTGTTGCCTGGTAGGCATAACAGTTTGAATTTGAGGATCACTGTCGCCCGTGTTATTGTATAACCGATGAATGCTTAGGTGTGTTTCGTTATGCAAAAAAGTCTACATATGTTACCCCATTTTGTCAAATACATATTGCTGTTTAATCTTTTATTGTATTTTTTAGTCTGCTATCGTCTAGCTTCACTGCATTTGATAAAGCTGTGTCACAACATTTTCACTGTAAGTGAAACTACATCTGCGTTTCTGTACATGTGACAATAAAAAAACTTTAAATGTGCTCATTCCAGGGCTTGATATCTCAAATAAACTCAAATGAAGCAAACTTTTACAACCACAAAATGACAGAGCAATTTGTTTATTGGACACCAGCCCCATTTCCACTAGATAACACAACAAAACCCTTTTTCCCTTTTGGCATTTTGACTTTACGTCATACTGTAGCTTTATTGATGCATTGCATAACCCCGTTTTCTGTAAATCCTTATCAAAGACAGATGGATGCAAAGTTGGCATCAAACCCTGTTTTTTGGCATAGAAGGCCAGTCACTCATTGGTCCTTGAGCCAGCCGGTGTCCAGTGCAATCCCAAACATAATTTATTACAGATCAAAGTCAAAAGTTAAAATCAATTGATCATATTCACTAAGAAAAATACAAACAAGTACTTCTTATTGGGCAAAGATAGGATCTCTGTTTGAATCTATTATGGGGTTTAATTCTTCACTGGTATTCTTCACTGGTGTGCCTAAAGTAAACAAAACTAGCCTTTTATGTATTAATTTCACTGGCTAAGGATACCTAATGTTTTGGCCAAACGCAAGGGTACTAAGGTTTCTTCTCTGCAGTTTGAATCTGACTGCCTTTCCAATGGTTTCTACAATATAAATACTATCCAACCATTCTCCATTGGGTTAGACCAGAGCCAAAAGGCACCTGGAACTAAACCCATCCTCCCTTCATAGGAGGTATGAACCTTGGCTCGGTTTAATGGTCCTCACCTTCCTAGTGAAAACAATTGGCTTTGTAGCCTCAACAAAAATGTGGCGTTGGCCTAAAATTAATAATTTATAACTTCATTTGATCAATGATCTTATCATAATATTTAATATAAATTTATCTTGAAACATAAAATCCTAAACCCTAAAATCTATAGTGTGTATTTAAATAGTGATGGATGTGATCTGATTAAACTGAGTCAGATTGTAATCTGAACAGAGACCTATAAACCTGCCAAGTACTTTGTACATTCCAATAAAATATGGTCAATTCCAATGTTGAGGCAAATTATATTACTTTGAGTATTCCAGTAACAAATCAATCTGCATTAGCCCCATGGAAACAAAGTGGTATTAAATGACTATGTAAAATATTTTGCTGATTTCATCAGGGTAAAAACTACTGGTGTTCCTACAAAATGTTTTTAGGGAAATGTTCTTTCTATTAAAGCAGCCAGTTATTTTGATCAACGTGCACATGGATATTCAACCTTGATATTAACAGCTTAAATTATGTTGAGGCATACTACAATTGTACACTGCATTCCGTAAGTGAGTGTACAAATTACAGCATATTTTAACCAAGTTCCCAGTATTTTAGAGAAGCAGACATTATTTGATTAATACAATTATTTTGATACAATTACTGACTGAAGTCTGCAAGCCACAGACATCACCAAACACTGGGTATCCCCTTCGGCGATTCTCTGCCAGGCCTTTACTGCAGTTGGATTCATATCAGGTGATTGAATTAGCCAGTCAAGAAAATTCCTTCTTTTGGCCCTGAAAAACAACTGTGTTGCTTTAGCAGTATGTTTAGGATTGTTGAAGTGCTGTCTATAATTAGGAATTTTCAGGAATTTAGTTGAATCTGAGCATAAAATAGTTTTCGGTATGCTTTAAAACTCACTCTACAGCTGCCATCAACAGTTAATTCATCAATGAAGATAAGTGAGCGAGTTCCAGTGGCAGACATACTATACAAACCGAAGTTATGACTTTTCCCCACCACCATTTCACATAGGTTGGCATGTCACTCTCTTTGTTTTTCTCCACACTTTCTTTTTGCCATTACACTGGTAAATCTTCATCTCATATTTCCACATTATTCTTTTCCTGAAATCATTTTGGCATTTTATAGGTTGTCCTGTATTTGAGGTTAACTAATGTTCCTTCACCTTAGAGTAGCGAACCGTTCCAAGCCTACCACCTGCCTTTTGGTGAGCATTCTGTATCCAGTGTAGAGAGCCAAATGGGTGGACTATACAAAACATGCAGTTATTTGTACATTTTACCACTGAAATGAATAAAAATACCCTCAAATGAAAGCTGACACTGTAATTTAACCAAATCATTATGTTATGCTGGAAAAACGGCCAAAACAACAAAATCTGTGTCACTATCCAAATAGTTACAGACTGCACTCAATGTCATATGCTGTATTTTATAGTCATTTATGGCCATAAAAAAATTCCCTGAAAAAGTGTGTGTATATTGTGTAACATTTTTCATCACATTATATAGAAAGCTTTCTAAAACCCTGTTTGGTGAATGTATATGTACATGTTGTGTGCATTTTGGTGCATCAATCAATAACAGATGTGTTGCTTGGTTCAAATCACAATCCTGGAGAAAAACACAATACAACATGTTGTAATCTTCTGTTTGCTCTATAAGCCATAACTCATGGGCCACCTTAGGGCTGAGATAAGAAGACACATGTCCCACAGTGGTAAAATTAAACCATATTTTTAAGTCGTTAAGAAAATGTAGTAGCATACGATATCTATTCCAGCAACACCATTTCAACTTCAAAATGTGAACATAATCACATCATCTATTCTTATAGTCTAATGCAGTGACAACAAATATAGTTACCATTGTTGCGTATTAAATTATGTGCTAATCAAAATAATGTACTAAGAGTCCAGAGGATGTGTAGAAAATGGAGCATAGATTTTAATGATTAAATCAACAGTTAACCCAAAATATCTCTGCAGAGAGACCCGACAATTCAATAACTTTCATTTTTATACAGAGAATGTCACAATAGAAAACTTAATACGGATTCCCTATTGGTCCAATTTGTTAGCATTATTACAACATCCCACCAATGGCTATAAGCCCTGGATTCAAAATAACTAGTGAGTTTGTTGAAAATAAATGCAACACACTAGTGACTTTGTTCACTAGTTCGTTCATTGTTATGGTTCACTTGAACAGCTGTAAACTGTTGTCTCCTACATAACCAGAGGAAGACTTTATAAGTGGTCCTCCAGCTCAGTACTCTAGACAGTGCTGTTTGTTTTACGTTTGGAAAGATCAACTAGGTCAAGCTGCTGCAGCTTAAAGACACATTTAAACTGATAATTAGATGCATTTTGCCATAATTAATTCAATTCCATCATTATATATTATCTCATAACCATACTCACTCCCTACATAATATATAGATTATAGAATAATATGATAGAAACCATTTTATACAACCCAGCCTCTGCTTAACTTAACCTGAAACATTGTGTACTTTTCAGTTCAGTCCAGATACAAACATCCAAAGCAAGTATAGATTTCCGGTATCACATTATTTTGAGAGTCCAAAAAGTGTATCTGTAGATGCTCTACAACATAATAACAAACTATCTACTAACCCTAACCCTAACCGTAACCCTTCCTCTAATGTTAAGCCTAACCTTAACCCCTACCCTTAAACTACACAATTAGTTGCTTATCAACAGATAGTTTGTTGATAGTTTGTTGAAATCATCAACAAACTATCTCTAGAGCACCTGAAGATGGATGTTTGGACTCTCCAAATAAATGGTAACCATATTTCTAAAGTGAACATCTCACAGCAAGAACTGGCACATCTGGTGCAGTCCATGAGGAGGAGATGCACTGCAGTACTTATTGAAGCTGGGGGCCACACCAGATACTGGCTGTTAATTATGACTACCCCTTTTTTTCCAGGGACACAATATTCAATTTCTGTTGGTCACATGTCTGTGCATATTGTTCTGTGTATGTCTTAGATGTTGAACTTTTTTAAGTTCATACAAAGTTTACACGTTTGCTGAAAATGACACCAGTTAAAAGTGAGTTTCTTACAGCAGTTTTTTGTCCTGCTAGATTCAGGGGCGGGACAAACAAGATCAGGAAGTCAACCAAACTGCCTCTCTTAAATCTAGCTGTAGTTATAGAAAAAATAAAATTAGCAAAATTACACATTGACAGTAGGTGTTTTTAGTAACTGTCATTGTTCCTTTAAACAATACAACAGTAAATCAATTGAGAAATTAACTTTTAACCAAAGCATAATGTTTCCACCTCCATGTTTGACGGTGGGGATGGTGTTCTTGGGGTCATAGGCAGCATTCCTCCTCCTCCAAACACGGTGATTGTAGTTGATGCCGAAGAGCTTGATTTAGGTCTCATCTGACCACAACACTTCAGTTCTCAATTGTTTTCTTGTTGACTATGGTCCCAGCTGCCTTGAGATCATTGACAAGATCCCATGTGTAGTTCTGGGCTGATTCCTCACTGTTCTCATGATCATTGCAACTCCACGAGGTGAGATTTTGCATGGAGCCCCAGATGGAGGGGGATCGACAGTTATTTTGCAAACTGTTGTGACCTTCTCACCAAGCTGCTTGGCGATGGTCTTGTAGCCCATTCCAGCCTTGTGTAGGTCTACCATCTTCTCCCTGACATCCTTGGACAGCTCTTTGGTCTTGGCCATGGTGGAGAGTTTGGAATCTGATTAAATGCTTGCTTCTGTGGACAGGTGTCTTTTATATAGGTAACAAGAGGACATTGGAGCACTCCTTTTAAGGAAGTGCTTCTAATTTCAGTGCGTTACCTGTATAAGAGTCCACTGGGAACCAGACATCTTGCTGATTGAGAGGGGATCAAATACTTATTTCACTCATTGTAATGCAAATAACTTTTTATTTTTTCAATAAACTTTTTTGAAATGTGTTTTTCTGGATTTTTTTGTTGTTATTCTGTCTCTCACCCTTCATATTAACCTACAATAAAAAAAATTATAGACTGATCATTTCTTTGTCAGTGGGCAAAAGTACAAAATCAACAAGGGATCAAAAAGAATTCCCTCACTGTAGGTGGAGGTCAATAATAGTGTGGGTCAAGCTTGTCGTCCCCTCAAAGAACTGAAATGACAGCAACAGTTTTCCAGTCCTGTTTTCCAGATCTATTCTATTATGAGTAATATTCTGGTAAGAGTACTGCACTTGCAAAGCTAGGCGTTTGGATTAATTTTACTTCCTGGATTTAGCATCTAATAAATTAAAAATCCTACAATGTGATTTTCTGGATTTTCTTTCTCATTTTGTCTCTCAAGTTGAAGTGTACCTATGATGAGAATTACATGCCTCTCTCATCGTTTTAAGTGGGAGAACTTGCACAATTGGTGGTTGACTAAATACGTTTTTTGCCCCACTGTATATACAGTAATAGTGTAAATACATAGAAGTGAAGTCAGGCATTTAACATTAAAGCAGGTGTTCTCAACTGAGGGAATAAGGCCAGGGATTGTAGGGCTGTGTCCAATTACTTATGATCCCCTGCTCATTAAGGTCTGTTAAGATTTGAATAATAAATAAGAGTATGTAACAGAGGTGTCAAGGTGGATTCAAGCAATACTAGAAAGATCACTAAGTTCTTGGCTGTAGACTTTAACGGTGTACTTGGCAGGCATATTAGTGATCTATGAAAATATTATTATCCAAAGCCTTTGGAGGATGTATAATGTGGGAAGGATTTAAGGTGTTTAACTGGAGCTGCGCATGTTTTGAAGGGTTGAGCATATCCTAATTTGGGTCGACAAAAATTGAGTTTAGACAAAGTAATCAGTTCACATAAGATCACA
Source organism: Umbra pygmaea (assembly GCA_016801145.1). NCBI lineage: Eukaryota > Metazoa > Chordata > Actinopteri > Esociformes > Umbridae > Umbra > Umbra pygmaea. Next base: position 8,253 of record JACXGM010014069.1, on the reverse strand, counting down.
GACTGAAGCAGAGAAAGGCCGAAAAGAATAAATCATATTTTGGAATTGGCATAATGTAAGTATTCACAGTGCTTCACTTTTTCCACATTTTGCTATGTTACACCCTTATTTCGAAATGGATTAAATTAATTATTTCCCTCAAAACTCTACAAACAATAATGACAATGTGAAAGAAGTTTGTTTGAAATCTTTGCAAATGTATAAAAAAATAAAAAATAAAGCACATTCATAGCCTCTGCTCGATACTTTGTTAAAGAACCTTTGACAGCAATTACAGCCTCAAGTATTTTTGAGAAGGATGCTACAAGATTGGCACACCTATTTTTCGGCAGTTTCTCCCATTCTTCTTTGCAGAACCTCTCAAGCTCCATCAGGTTATATTGGGAGCATTGGTGCACAGTCATTTTCAGATCTCTCCAGAGATGTTCAATCAGGTTCAAGTCTGGGCTCTTGCTGGGCCACTCAAGGACATTCACAGAGTTGTCCTGTAGCCACTCCTTTGTTATCTTGGCTGTGTGCTTAGGGTCGTTGTCCTGTTGGAAAATTAACCTTCGCCCCAGTCTGAGGTCCAGAGGACTCTTGAGCAAGTTTTCAGCAAGGGTGTCTCTGTACATTGCTGCATTCAGCCAGTTCCTGCCGATGAAAAACATGCCAACAGCATGATGCTACCAACAACATGCTTCACTGTAGGGATGGTTTTGGCCAGGTGATTAGCAGTGCCTGGTTTCCTCCAGACATGATGCCATTCAATTCTGCTCCTAGGATCCTGACTGGAGTCAGGAGAAATTTGCATATTACACAATTTTCTTAAATTCTTTGCACTGCATGGTTTGGCCCTTCAGTATCTGTCTGCACTTTTAATTCCATGTACACCAAAGCATCTTTTACGCTCCTCACAAGCTGGTCTGTTGACAGTCCCAATGACTAGTTTGCGTACTGTGGTGGACACGGCTTTCTCATCCCATGCTCCTAGGCTTTGGAATGCACTCCCTCCAAATATCAGAGATCAATCAATCAAATTTATTTTATAAAGCCCTTTTTACAACAGCAGTTGTCACAAAGTGCTTTGACAGACACCCGGCCCGAGACCCCCAAAAGCAAGCAACACAAGTGATGCACAGTGGCTAGGAAAAACTCCCTAGTAGGAGGGACATAGGAAGAAACCTAGAGAGAGGCCAGACTCAAGGGGGTGGCCAGTCCTCT
>JACXGM010014068.1:0-15378 GCA_016801145.1 Umbra pygmaea | reverse complement strand
CTGAATGATCCAATGTTGACCTAAATTACTAATGATGATAAATAGAATTCACCTGTGTGTAATCAAGTATAAATGCACCGGCTCTGTGATAGTCTCAGAGGTCCATTGAAAGCACAGAGAGCATCATGAAGAACAAGGAACACACCAGGCAGGTCCGAGATACTGTTGTGGAGAGGTTTAAAGCCGGATTTGGATACAGAAAGATTTCCCAAGCTTTAAACATCCCAAGGAGCACTGTGCAAGCGATAATTGAAATGGAAGGAGTATCAGACCACTGCAAATCTACCAAGACCTGGCCGTCCCTCTAAACTTTCAGCTCATACAAGGAGAAGACTGATCAGAGATGCAGCCAAGAGGCCCATGATCACTCTGGATGAACTGCAGAGATCTACAGCTGTGGTGGACGAGTCTGTCCATAGGACAACAATCAGTCATATACTTTACAAATCTGGCCTTTATGGAAGAAGAGTGGCAAGAAAAAAGCCATTTCTGAAAGGTATCCATAAAAACTGTCATTTAAAGTTTGCCACAAGCCACCTGGGAGACACACCAAACATGTGGAAGAAGGTGCTTTGGTCAGATGAAACCAAAATCGAACTTTTCGGCAACAATGCCAAACGTTATGTTCGGCGTAATAGCAACATAGCTCATCATCCTGAACACACCATCCCCACAAAAATTTCAGTCTCTCGATGTGCAAAACTGATAAAGACATACCCCAAGCGACTTACAGCTGTAATCGCAGCAAAAAGTGGCGCTACTGAATAAGTTAATATGGGGCTGAATAATTTTGCACACCCAATTTGTCAGTTTTTTTTGTTAAAAAAGTTTTAAATATCCAATAAATTTTGTTCCACTTCATGATTGTGTCCCACTTGTTGTTGCTTCTTCACAAAAAATTACAGTTTTATATCTTTATGTTTGAAGCCTGAAATGTGGCAAAAGGTCGAAATGTTCAAGGGGCCCGAATACTTTCGCAAGGCACTGTATGTATGTATGTATGTATGTATGTGTGTGTGTATGTGTGTGTGTGTGTGTTTTGTGTGTGTGTGTGTGTTTTGTGTGTGTGTGTGTGTGTTTTGTGTGTGTGTGTGTGTTTTGTGTGTGTGTGTGTGTGTGTGTGTGTGTGTATGTGTGTGTGTGTGTGTGTCTTTTGACATGTATACACAGAAAAGATGATTGTAGGGTGATGAGCCATCCCCTCCCATGACCACAGGCGGCTCTACTGACCATTTGCGTTTTCAGCCACAGACTCCTGTTCCTCAGCCTGGCCTCTCATCTAGATTAAACCATTCTGCTTGTTTTCCTCAGCTACGGTTTTCATCAGACACCAACTCATGGTCAGTTCAGGGTAAAACTTTACCATAGAATGGATTATTTCAATGGGGACATAGTTTCAAATTTTTACCCAGACCTCTATCTAAGTAAAAATAGAGGGTTTTTGATGGAATGTACACATTTAGTAGCCTAGAAATCTAGACGCACCCTAGCGACAGCAAATATAATTTGCAAATAGGGTCAGTCTAGCAACTCTCTGTTGACTTGCGAGCTGGAAAAACCTAATTCTGGTCAGGCCAATCACAACGTGTATAGAGTCGGTGGGCGGGCTTAACGTAATTACGGGAAAACAAAGAAATGGTTGCTGCTACTGGAGAACAGAACAGTCTTTGGAATCGGTTTTGGCGGCGACTCTGGTAGACTTGGAGTTAATCTTTTCTTTGAGAAAATAACAAAGAACGGCACTTTTTCTAGTGTTAAAAGAAATAAAACATGCCCAAATCTAATGGAGTATACCTCCGAAACTACAAGGGCTATGAACATACTCTTGGTATTAAAATGAAGGAAACACGTGAGATTTATCCTGAAGTGGAAGTTTTAATGTGGGAACTAGTGTGTAGTACCAAAAGTAGAACACAGAATAAATTTATCAAAATTACAATTCCGACCTAGAAAAAAACAAGTTACATAGGGAATGGTATATTAACTACTTAGGTAGCACAATACTGGCGCCGGTAGTCTGGTTCACTATATCACTGGTTCACAAGTCCAAACAATCACAGTTCACAAGTCCTATTTTTTAGATTATATATACACATGTTATATATCTACAGAAAGCTTAGACACTCAGGAATGTAGCAAATGTCACCATTCTACAGTAGCTATAACAAAAATAATAATTTCCCCTCATAATGTAAGCTACGTGCTTTGTACACATGTGCCTCAAATTAAATGGAATGTCAAACTAGAAACAAGGCTAACACCGTCATTTATTGGGTTATATATACACGTGTTATATGTCCTTAAAGCTTATAATCTTGGGATTCTAGCAAATATCTCGGTTTTAGTGTAGCTATAAAATTCACAACGTTACGACTACTTAATATCAGCTATGCGTCTTGAAAACAAAAATGTTTTTGTTTTCACTTCATAGTAAATACATTAAGGAATAAAACCAAAACTCACAAATGCAATATTTAAGTTTTAAATACATGTCTCATATGTCCTTAAAGCATAGAATGTTGGGGTTCTAGCAAATACCTCGGTTTTAAAATAGCTATGAAAACGAGATAAATATTAGTCATAATGTGACGTAAACAGCCAGTACCAAAAGCTGTTAGCTTGTTTACTCAACTAGCCGTTTTTGTACTTGCATAAATCGAATGGCAAAAGGAAAACATGGCTAGCACCCTCGTTTTTTAGGTTATATACACGAGTCTAATATGTCCTTAAAGCTTAGAATGTTGGGGATCTAGCAGAAATCTCGGTTTTAGTCTAGGTGTAAAATTCACAACGTTATGGCGGCTAATTCAAACTACATATACGGCAAACAGTAATGTTTTTTTCTACAAAAAAAACGAAATGCCAACTAGAAACACAACTTCCATGCTTATTTTTTAGGATATATATAAAAGTCTTATATGTTCTTAAAGCTTAGAATCTTGGGATTCTAGCAAATATCTCGGTTTTAGTGTAGCTATAAAATTCACAACGTTAGAGTACTTAATGTCAGGTACTCGTCTTGAAAACAATTACATTTTACTTAGGAAATACACATCCTTATGAAACAGAGATCTTAAAAATGTGCAAGATTAACAATTTTAACCGAAGACTGACAGAGATAATTTAGCAAAGAAATGTTTTGTTCGTCTCAGGACCCGGATGTAAACGTCATCACGGTGCATTTTTTCTAAACATATACTTTCACAAACAAAGCCATAGCTCATTGGCTGTTTACTCAATCACTACATAATGTTAGACTAATGTGGCCAGCCCCTTAACAACATGATCTGAATTGGATCCAGTATCCTATATTAATACATAGCATTGTAGGGATCTTTCAAAGAGGATGTAGAAAAATAAAAACAGAAAATAATTATGCATTTTCTTTATTCATCTTGTGCCATATTCACTGTGTATATTTGTTTAAAATGAATTTTACATATCCAAAAATTTAAAAAAGTATTTTCTTTAAAAAAATATCAACCATATGTTTGTACTTGCCTCAGGTCCAGTGTAACAAGAGTTTAACTTTAGGTATGTTTTTTTAGGCAGAATTTGACAATTACGGGGCGAGGCTTAAGAGGTTAAATTCATGGATCTGCAGCTCTAAAACAGCTTGGAAACATACTACGTCTGGTGAGTACATGTGTGAAATTTGATGTCGTTATTGTGAAGCAAACCAAAGTTCTAGTGGTTTTAGTTGATTGAGTCTAGGCGGAGATTTGGGTACATTTGGCTTAAATATAGGGGTGTCACGATACCAAAAATTCAGTAATCGGTGCCGATACCATGGTAAAAAAAAATATTTTCTAAGATTCCAACTACTTGAACTTGAAATATTATTAAAATATTTGAAAAATATCATAATAAGATGATGCAATATAGCATAGAACAACATAATAAAGTCAAAAATAATGCTCACAGTGCAACAACTACTCCCCAGACACATTCCAGACAGCTTTTCAAAAGGTACTGTGCAAAAACAACAACAGCGCAAAACAATACGGTGGATATAGCAGTGCAGCCATTCAGCTAACAAGATGCATGTTTTTTTTTCACAACATTGTGCACCGTTTCTTGGCTAGTTCAAGGTTTTTGGAGAGCAAAAGTAGCATGTCAACATTGTCTTGGGTAAGTCGCAAATGACTTATGTGATCTATGCGATATCCACATTTACCACTAGCATCCTTAATGTAGCTGGCATTACACAGGATTCTGTGTATTTATTATATATTTAAGCAATACAGATTGCAAATGTAAATGTTCTTATTAAAATATTATAAGTTAGTAAATGTGTCACACTATTCTAATATAGTTTAGTGGCATATTTTCGAAATGTGTAATGTTTCCATATTTGTTAAGCGATGTTTAATGCGTTGAATCAAGTGCTATTATTTTGAAGGCAAAACTATGAAAGGCTAGGAATCCACTAAAGAAACTGGCTCCCTAAAGAACCTAGCTTCACACTGGTGCAAATGATTTTGTGTAATGTGTTGGTCATTGGTCCCATACAGCTGTATTGTATTGGATAATGGAAGCTTTGAATCATATGTTCTTATCAGTTTTTCTTATCTAATACGTTCCCCATCGGTGAACTATATATATTAAATTGATTTTATATATATTAAAGGGATTCGGAAACGGGGCTTGCTCCATCTGCTCCACGCATAACTCGGTATTGCAGTACCTCCGAGAACGGTGCACCCATTTCAAGCGTAAAAATTAGAAAAGTATATTATCCTCCACGGAACGAAGCAGACTACCTCGCTAGCAACTGGATTATATGCTTCCTTTCTACCGCAGGAACTTTCCCCAGGAACTAGGCACTTTGGGGTGGTACTTTGGTCGAAACACGCAAAGCAGCCCAGGAACGAAATAAAATTTGGGGTAGATTTTTACCCCCTAAGTACCTCCTCGGAGGGTAGTACTTTTGAAAGTTCCTGACCTTTAGGGGATTGGACTTTGGCATAAAACATGCTGATTGGTTGGTGAACGTAGCGTTTTCGATTGGTTGAATACAAGCAGAATTTTTCATTGCAACCACCATTTTTAAAACTCCGCTACCGTGTAAATAGTAACAGTTTTATTAGCAAATTCAAAATCATTCAATTGGAATGTAAAAAATATGACAGATAAACCAACAACGAGGTTCAGGCTTTACTGTGCATTTACGTTGAGGATGAAATACAGCAGGAGCTGGAAATGGCGATTGTAATGAGAAGTAACTGTATCTGAAAATATCAAGTCGGTTGTATGCAATGGGCATTGTTCACACAGGAAAACAGTGCAGAGAGAGAGAAGCTACAGAAATTAAAGCAGAACTACAAAGAAATAAAGGACCATAACAACACTAAATGGTTCTGACCGGCACACAAACGGTTATTGGGGCACAGACCTTCCTTTTTCTGGGAGAGCACAAACAAGACTCGGCACATGCATTGTTGGAAGCTAGCCAAGAATCCGAGGACCAGTTCGTTGAAGGTAAATAATATCACTTAAAATAATATTCTCAAACTTTTTTGTACTTATCAAAATTAACTTTTCTCATCGTATTTTCAGATGAATCAGCTGCCCACAGTGTGCTGCAGGCGACAGAGGTCAGCATGTTTCTTATGAGCACCAGTAGCCCTCGTCCCAAATCTACTTCTGAAACGCATAGAAACCGAGGTACACGACCACGATGTCTGTTTAAAGAGAAAAATGTTATTGTATTAAGATTCATAATCTCAATGGGTTTAGGGGTTTGTGCTACTAAAATTGGTTTCTACTGTGTTGTTTTTGTTGTTGATTGTTTCCGGTGACTATAGGAAAACACAACCCTACACAGATACTGTACATGATGTAGCCTATCTCGTCATATGTAAAGAAAAATTGCTAATAATTATTTAGTTTTGATATAGCTCAAAAAGTTACCTAGCTACTCAACTACTGCTCAAAAATCTATCCACCTTCATCAATGCAAAGCATGTATTTGACCATAACAACATAAATAAATTAGATTAACCAATATTTGTAAATGTAATCATACCAGATAACCTACAGTAATCACGCAGTACATTAGCTTACATAAAAAACAATAGCCTAAAAAAACATTTCAAGACAATTTCTATCCATTTCCAAATGTTTGAAAATAACACAACAATTAAAAACAGACATGTGTAGGATGTATTATTGGTGCTCTAAATCTTTTGCAGGGGTTGAGGGAGGCCATGTTTGGTGGGAAGGGTTAAAACAATGAATCATTCCTTTTAATTTCATTTTCAACCTTTTAATAAAAAACTATTCTTGAAAAGAAGTATTAAATGTACATTTTGTGTTGTCTATATTTTGATGTAGAGGAAAACGGATTCAGATTTCCTTGAGGCGCTGAGGAGCATGGATGATGAAAAAAAGGCCATCCTGCAACATGGACACTAGCAGCGAGACCAGTACATGCGGCTGATGATAGCCCACCATGCTGAGGAAATAGTGCTGAGGGGGAAAGTTCAGCATTCCAGTAGGTGGAAGCTGAAGAAAGCAGATTGCTCAGGCGGGAATTGCAGAATGGGTTTCTGTCTGTTCTCATACAGTTTGCACAATCCTGCTTGATGTTGGACACTGGTTATATTGCAATTCGTCACTTTATTGAAGTCAATGCTCTTTTAATTTGCATGCAAATAGAAGTTTTTAAGCTATGGTTTTAATTGCTGGTCAGGTGCTACATAATTGATATCCTACTATTTATTTCCATCACCTTAGAAGCTCTAACAATGTTTTCACCATACTGCTGCTTACACTATACTGTACATTACAGTATATTATGTACATAATACTGTACGCATAGATCAGGGGTCTGCAACTGGTGGCTTTTTAGCCCCTCTGCAGTGCCTCCATGTAGCTTTAAAAATATATAACATGAAAATAAACAAGAAATAGACATCTGTTATGAGAGGAGCACAGAAGGGGTTTGTAACTTTGATCTGAAATTTCATAAATGCAATATAGTTATACTATATCAAAGCTGTGTTATCATAATTTTGTGTCAAATAGGTTTGATGGCTCTTTTGATGGTAATGGTTGCAGACCCCTGGTGTAGATACTTATATAGCCAGTACACATACACCTGTTTTCATACTGTCAATTTCCTGATTGATCAAACTCTGCCCATACCCTGTACCTTAAAATGTGAAAAATGTTTAAAATGTGTTAATTTATGCACAATTGAGACATGCAACAATGGACAAAAATGAATCCTTGTTATGGTATGCACTTGATTACATGTGTAGAGACAAACATACTGTTTCAGACACTAAATTGGAATAACATGTACTATGCTCTGAGACAGTAGTCTCAGGCAGGCAATTTGACAAATTGAATAGCAATATGCACTGTATTTAAACCAGGGTAAGTTTAACCCAGTTACGTTAAAATTTGTACATTGCAAGATTAATGATTTTCCGTTATCATCTTTATTGAAACGGGTGTATACACCATACTTTAGCTACACTGCATTCAAAAACTTTAATACACCAGTACGTGCATCTACACCATGATCCTCGACTGTGAATGGCAGTCATCCTGGTTTGGTGTACTGGAAACCCATTCTCTGTTTCATTAGCAACCTCTTCAAAGGATAGGCTGCGTCACCAAGGACATAGTACCCCACATCATCTCCACAATTGATGATCATGTAATGCGAAGCAACTTCGTAAAAAAGGCATTTCTATATTTAGTTTTGTTAGCGGGTTTCACAATTATTCTCTTTGTCCATTTAGCCTTTCATTTGTGAGCTGACCAGATCGTCTAATACAGAATGTACAAGGTACTAAAATAACAAAGGACCTCTTTAGCTAAACAATACATCAAAAACAAGAACAGGATTGCGTATATCCTCCGTAATTCTGGTTACAGTGTCGCACAAACAATGATTCTTGCCCGGGACTTTGTAATGACGTTTTTGTTGCTATACATTTCTGCCGCTTCCGGGGCCTGGGAGGAGCCCTGACGCGCAGTGAGCATACGTCACCGGACTAATTTGCCTAATCTTCCCGGTTCTTTAGACCCTCGATCGGAACACAAACTGCTACGGTCTAGAGGGACAAAAATGACCCCCTTAAAAAAAGTTTATTGAACAAAATATAAATAGGCTTCTCTATACTTCCTTCATATTTCTTAACATTAGTACGTCAGAACTTCTACTATTTTGTTCACCCATAAGTGTTGCAAACTGCTGAAAATTGTCTTTCCTTCCCGAAGGTTTATTATTAATTCATGCCACGCCAGTATGCAGTAACTAGCCTAGTAACTTGCAGCCTTCTCGCTATGTTGCCAGGGACAAAACAGACGGGTGAGCGGTGTTAAAGATCCAGACATTCAGCGGCCAAAGTTCATTCGGTCCTGTATTTATGTGCGCGTTTGTTGCTCTATAATTCTAATATATTATGCACCTATAATTTTACAAATATTAGCCTACATGAAAATATCCATGAGAAAAGCGATTTTGTATTTCGCCATGTTAACTCTATTGGAGAATTGTGATTCTAGTGTTTAAAAATTAGGCACGCGTGGCTCCGTCTTTGCTAATAATTATGCATTTTGTTCAGTGATTTTATGTGTAAAAAAGCTGCTCATATTTCAGGAAAACATTATCCAATTGAAATTGTTTTTTTATATATTTTTTAAATAGCAAAAAATACAGTTGAACATCTTTATAAGCTGGTCTCTGAAAGAGGAAGTCGACTCGTTATCATCAATGCGAAAGTCTATCCATAGTGTTGGAATACAGCTACATTTCCATTAAAACATTTACGTGAAACAGATTTACCAATTGGTATTGTTGTTCCAATCATTAAATGGTTAAGCAATACAACTGTTTCCCATCTATATACTGCGTTGTACAGTAGGATACTATTCCCTCTCTGGCACTTTAAGAAAACAACTATGGCCATCTATGACTAATCTGTGTAAAGCGTTGTGCAGCATAACATTCTTAAATGTGGAGGAAGTATCTGCTTGGAATATTGGGCCTTTTTCCCGGGCCTTTTTCTATCGTAACATTTTTAGTTGTACTGCTACAAAAAGGTATTTTTTATTTACATGTATTACATACCACTAGATTGTTGGGACTTTGTTTGAAATACTCACATATTTTGAATCACTTGGAAGAGATTTTGACCACATACCAGTATAATAATATGGCAAATCGACGGTACCTTTGGCTAATTAATGTACTTACATCATCGTTGACATCGTGACAGCTTCAGCTAGAACCCCAAGATCCTAAGCTTTAAGGACATATGAGACAAGTTAACCTCTTCATCATTAGACGTTTTTTCTAGTGTTTAAAAACGAAAACATGCCTAAATCTAATGGAGTATATCTCCAAAAAAGGACTATAAAGATACTCTTGGTATCAAAATGAAGATAACACATGTGAGATTGAAAGTATTAATGTGGGTACTAGTGTGTCTAAGTACATAAAAGTAGAACACAGAAAAAATATGGAAATGCCAATTCCGCCTAGAAAAAAACAAGTTATATAGGGAACGATATATTCAAGTCATGGATTTGTAGGTATAACACAGTTTGGAAACATACTTACATGTCTAATGAGTACATGTGTGAAATTTGATGTCATTAGTGTGAGGAAAACCAAAGTTATAGTGGTTTTAGTTGATGTAATCCTATGCGGACTTTGAAATGTTGACATTTAGGTAGATTTGGGCACCATCAGTGCCATTTCACTGTTTTCAGGTACCAGAGAACAAAACTAATTTAATTTCAATAAAATATCACTAAATGTGTACATTCCATCAAAAAACATCTGTTTTACTTAGTTTTCACATTTTTACCCAGACCTCTATCTATGTTACCATTGAAATAAACCATTCTATGGTAAAGTTTCACCCTGAACTGACCATGAGATGAGTTGGTGTCTGATGAAAACTGTAGCTGAGGAAAAGAAGCAGAATGGTGTGGTCTAGATGAGAGGCCAGGCTGAGGAAGAGGAGTCTGTGACTAAGGAAGCAGACGGTCAGTAGAGCAGTCTTGCTATGGTCATGGGACACATAACAATCATCTTCTCTGTGTATACATGTCAAAAGAAAAGAAAATATCTCGAAACATGTCCCAATTCACAATAAAAAAACTTGGTGAATCCATTTGAGGTTGACTTTTTTGTGAAATATTACTAAACATTCATACACATGTTCATGTATATATGCATACACATATGCATATCTATCTGCATATATTCATTAATGCATACACATCTATCTATATATAAATTAAACATATTGCACATTATGTTGACTAAATGTAAAAATAATACAGTAATAAATGTGTTCACATTGGTAGTATTCTATGGGTCAGAGTTAGTGGGGTGTCTTTTAGGTGGAACAGTAACAAACAATAACACAATGATCCTTATAAAAGCTTTCTATTCTAAGGGAAGCCCGTTACTTAGCTTAGCGGCTAACTAGTTTTGTGCTCATACGATACACCAGTAAAACATTATTTGAAGTAATAAATAATAACATATTTAAGTAAATACATAATAAATATAATGACATAACAACATAAGATATAATTACATACACTTTTGATGTCGCATTCGGTGTGTAGAGGCACTCCACTTTATTGTTGTTGTCGAAAATGGTTTGTCTTCTCCCTCCCTTGTCATCGTCATATTCTCAGTCAGGAAGATTTATAGTCCAATTTTCCTAAGCTAGTAGTGCCAAAGCCTTTGTAACTGAATTTTTCTTGCTAGCACCTGCTATGTTGAGAAATTATGTTGTAATCCGTCAAAACCCGAGAGCAGTACAAGTGCAATGCGCGGTTTGTGCATAACTGAACAAAATGGAGAACTCACTTTGAACGGTTACGAGTTTGAATATTTCCTGATTTGGTTGGTCAATTTTAACATGTGACCAATCTATGGAAAGGTGTTTTTCACCAGGATTCCACGAGAGACAGCTTAGGACAATGTGTTATATTATTTCAGTAGGTTGGGAAATAGACCTTATGTTGTGCTTTGAGCGCCTACAGGCAGTCAAGTTCAAACTAGTGTTATTAGGTATTATGCACAGTGTATAAAAACCTAAACTAATCCACAATGTATATAAGGCATGGAACTATATTGCCAAGTGGAATTAGTTGACCAGACACCACGTTTTACAATAAGAATTCATACCATATAGGGAAAAGTTGTTGCATTGATTTCAAAATGTGAAATAGTTTTTGCTGATATATTGATGGACTGTTGACATTGTTGTGAAGGCCTGAATAGTGGCTTTTAATTGCTGTAATGCTTTTGTGGCTACGTTGAGAAATGTTTGTTTATTAATCACATTCATGTCAAAATGCAGTGGTCAATTTTGTTGATGCGACTTTATTCAATCCAGGCATCTACACTCACCTAAACGATTATTAGGAACACCATACTAATACTGTTTGACCCCCTTTCGCCTTTAGAACTGCCTTAATTCTACATGGCATTGATTTAACAAGGTGCTGAAAGCATTCTTTAGAAATGTTGGCTCATATTGATAGGATAGCATCTTGAAGTTGATGGAGATTGGTGGGATGCACATCCAGGGCACGAAGCTCCCGTTCCACCACATCCCAAAGATGCTATATTGGGTTGAGATCTGGTGACTGTCGGGGCCATTTTAGTACAGTGAACTCATTGTCATGTTCAAGAAACCAATTTGAAATGATTTGAGCTTTGTGACATGGTGCATTATCCTGCTGTAAGTAGCCGTCAGAGGATGGGTACATGGTGCCCATAAAGGGATGGACATGGTCAGAAACAATGCTCAGGTAGGCCGTGGCATTTAAACGATGCCCAATTGGCACTAAGGGGCCTAAAGTGTGCCAAGAAAACATCCTCCAAACCATTACACCACCACCACCAGCCTGCACAGTGGTAACAAGGCATGATGGATCCATGTTCTCATTCTGTTATGCCAAATTCTGACTCTACCATCTGAATGTCTCAACAGAAATCGAGACTCATCAGACCAGGCAACATTTTTCCAATCTTCAACTGTTCAATTTAGGTGTGCTCTTGCAAATTGTAGCCTCTTTTTCCTATTTGTAGTGGAGATGAGGGGTACCCGGTGGGGTCATCTGCTGTTGTAGCCCATCCCCCTCAAGATTGTGCGTGTTGTGGCTTCACAAATGCTTTGCTGCATACCTCGGTTGTAACGAGTGGTCATTTTAGTCAAAGTTGCCCTTCTATCAGCTTAAAGCAGTCGGCCCATTCTCCTCTGACCTCTAGCATCAACAAGGCATTTTCGCCCACAGGACTGCCGCATACTGGATGTTTTTCCCTTTTCACACCATTCTTTGTAAACCCTAGAAATGGTTGTGTGTGAAAAGATTGTGAAATACTCAGACCGGCCCGTCTGGCACAAACAACCATGCCCCTCTCAAAATTGCTTAAATCACCTTTCTTTCCCATTTTGACATTGAGTTTGGAGTTCAGGAAATTGTCTTGACCAGGACCACACCCCTAAATGCATTGAAGCAAGTGCCATGTGATTGGTTGTGTAGATAATTGCATTAAGGAGAAATTGAACGGGTGTTCCTAATAATCCTTTAGGTGAGTGTATAGTGGTTAATTAAGACTGCTGTAGAATCATGACCAGTTCAAACAAATGACTGAATGGCAGAGATGGGGACTTGAGTTTGAGACTCTAACTTCAGTCGCACTTAAGTAAAACACACACAGTGACTTCAGACTTGAATTGATACTCATCCTCAAAAGACTTCAGACTTGACTCTGACTCTAGATGCGGTACTCGTGAACAATCTTTATTTTTAGGAATCGTCTGATGAGCTGAATGTTATTCCCCTCCCTGCATAAACTATAACCTACCTATGTAACAGGTAAGTAATAAATTAGTGGGTATCTACTGCGCGCAGCCACAAGTGAGAGTACAACAAACGAGTCAACCGCACCGGCAGCTGTTGTGCCATTCATAATAAACTTTGGCTTTCAAAACATCTTAAAACAAGGCCCAAACCAAAGAAGTGCTAAGTGCAAAATGTGCGGTATTAAGATAAAGGATTCTGGCTCAACCACATCTAATTTATCACATACCTGAAACACATCCTTATAGGTTAGAAACATCTTTAGCTCAGCATTGGCCATTTAACGTTAGCTTGCTTCTTGCTTTAGCTATGACCAACAGTAGGTTAACTCAGGCTGTCATTTGCTAGATGTTATAAAAAGAGGAATGAGCGTTTGTTTGCTTGCCAAACTTGTGGTAGTTGATTAACGTAATCATTTTACATCCTGCTGGCTGCCACCACGTTAATTATTAATGTTAGCTGCAGAAGGGTTACAGGTTATTTGTTGATCATGTAATGTTACTGTTTTATTTAGTTGCACTGGGTTTGATAGTCTGGGGGATGTGTTGACTTACCTTGGTTTATAAGCTGTCATTAGTTGTAGATGCAGTGCACATTACATGGTTGTGCTCTTTCATGTAAAAATAGGTTACAGTTATTATTGGTAATAAATTTGAGTAGCTGTCTATAACCCTTTTTCCAGTCCTTCTCTCAGAACCTTGTGTTTTGCAGCAATAGTGTTTTGCATTTTGCTAGAAGCTGATGTTTTGCAGTTTGCACTAATTGGGAGGACGTTATTTATTGCACGGTAAGGTATAACATTTTCTGTATTTGTTGTAATGGCCCCACAGAGCCTGCACAATAGGAGGCAAGGTCTGTCATTATGATTGAGCAACAGACAAGCAAGTTTTCTTTTTTAGTACATCACCAGCATGTAGGGCTGAAACGATTAGTCTACATTATCAACAACGTCGACAATAAAAAATTGTCTACAAATATTTTTGTTGTCGACTATTTGTTTGATCTCATAGGACCAATTTTAAGTGCCTGCAATAACGTGATTTGACCAGTGCGGCACTAAAGAGCTAGACTGTAATCTAGCCCTCCCATATACAATCCGATAGAAGAAAACAGGGCTAAAATGTCAGCGTGCAAACGGAGCACAACATGATGGCCAGTTAGAGACATCAGTTGATAAAAACGCATTACGCAGTATTTCACGCATACTAACACCGTAGCAAAATGTCCACAGACAGCAGATAGAAAGTTCAGTGTATACAACCATAATGTAATGAGACACATTTATATAGTTATAATAATTGTTTGTACATTAATATTTTAGCCTATGTGTCCTGAAGCAAATTCACCTTTTTCTGTTTCAGTTCTACAGCAGTGGGTATATTGATGACTTTCTTTTGAGGAGGAATTCTTGCACTTGACTTTGGATTTTTGTATATTTGTATTTTTTTTCTTTTATTTAGAAAATGATTGAAAAAATGCTTCGAGAGATAACTCAATGTTTTAACAAATGGCAAAAGCTGAATAATTATTCAAAGCCTACTGAGTAATCATTAAAAAAATTAATGATTAGTCAACTAATCGTTCTAATTTATCGTTAGATTAGTCGATTATCAAAATATTTCTTTGTTGCAGCCCTACTAGCAGGTGATACAACACTCATTATAACCACGAAAGACTTGAGACTTGACTTGGACTCTAGCTCAGAGATTTGTGAGCATCTCTGCTGATTGTAACTCCACAAAGTCCAACAGATCAATTTGTCACAACTGAGTCTGTATTTATGTGATTTTGGTTTTGACCATCCCATAAAGGTTGTTTGGTTTTATTACATGTAAAAAAGGTTGCACAGGTCATATGTCTCCACAGGATTACGAGGAGACACATGCCATTGCACAGGTTATAGGTTTCTCCACAGGGTTACTAGGGAAGACAAATGCTAGCTTCCCCCTCCGGAAGATATTTAAATGTTATAACACTGTTCTATTGTTACGACGGCGAGACGGTGCATAATTGTTCCAAACCTGGCCAAGTGAAGTGATATCCATTTGGTATGCAACGGGGGGAGTGTGGGGTCACCTAAACGGGAAGAATAAATTGCTTTGTTGTTAGTCAAGTTAGGTGAGTTCAAATTGTAAACGATTCTCCGGGCAAGCTTTTGCCCTAGCTGTGTGTTTAGATCGCTATTATAATTGTAGTTTTTGGTAGGCCGAAGGATTTCAGAATGTGAACTTCTTTGGGTATGTAACTTGTATTTCATTGTCCGGTTGAAGTGTTGTATTTCTTATGCTCTTTAACCCATTGGTGCCGGATGCTGCGCGGCGCAACATTTTGTATTTGTCATCCTTTTTATGACGCGTGAAGCATATAACATACTGTCATTGGTTCAAATAAACATGCGATGGGTCTTGTTGATTTTTTAAAGACGACGTGACCATCTAAATGTACCGTGGTTTGCTAAAAATAACGTCAATCAATTAGAAACACATGTGCGTTTATTTTTTTAAATAAACTAGTACGACAGAG
>JACXGM010014067.1:0-22451 GCA_016801145.1 Umbra pygmaea | reverse complement strand
CTGAGTATCCGTATCTGTGCTTTGAATGGGTGTGGCCTTCCTGGAAGTGGGCGGAGCTACCCGGAAGTGTTTCATTTATGCCTGAAATCGATATGGTTTGCTCAGCAATTGCTACATTCAGAACGAAACCAATTACAGAACAGCCTACGACTTGAGCAACATGTAAATGTTTTTATCGAAAACATGGCAATAGCTGTGCCAACATATCGATGTCAGGCATGAATGAAACGGGTAGCTCCGCTCACTTCCAGGAAGGTCATGACCCCTTCCGAGCACGGAAACGGATACTCTGAGCATCCCAAGTATTTAGTGTACTGTATCTAGTCAAAGTGAACTTTATTATCTCACAAGGGGGGAGCTACTGTATCTAGCTCAGCCCAGATATCAGACCTACCTACAAGTACAAAGGAGTTCAATGTAGCGTGCCGTTGTCCAGTCAGTGTTCAAGCACAAAGTGACATAAAATTCCTCACCAAAATCCCCAAATGTCTTGTGCATTTCATTATTACATTAAAAATAAAAAAATTAACCTGTTGAATTTAGTGGCGGGAAGACACATACACAAAACCTAGTACACACAGACACACACTCAAAACCGAGTACACACAGACACACACAAAACAGAGTACACACAGACACACACAAAAAAAATAGGTGCATGCTGACAACAATATGTGCATTCTGACAACAATCACACAAAGTCTTGCATGTCATCACAAAACTGCAAGTGAGAAAATAAGCAAAGACCTGCCTCCACTTTTCCAGCACCATTTTAAGAATCTCTATTTTTAAGGACTTAATTATAGCAACCATGAAAAGCTATTTGGTCCAATCACATATACAATGTTATTAACGTACACAATGTTATGTATTAGGCTACTATTAAGATTGTAAAGCACCGTCTGTAACAGGTTTAGAGTACTATTCTAATGTATCTCTTTCACACTCACGTCCACCCTACTGTCCCTCACATCCCTCCGACCATCACCTGTCTGTGGTTCAGACTCAGACAGAATTTAAATAGGTTAAATTAGACTGTCAGTGTCAGACAGTGGACAATAGCTACCAATAGCAGTTCATATGTTTTCATGCTTGTTGGGCTAATGTAAGAGCACATAAATGCCCTGATCTGTATTTTGGAAAATGTTAAAATTAATGAGCTGAATGCGAGATATATAAATAACTAAGAACAACAGATTGTAGCTCAGTAGTCTATACCAGGGATGGGCAACTGGCGAGTCAATTTCTAAAATTTGGGTTTTCCAAAACCCTTCAAAGTCTATTCATCATATCTCCCGAATCATACAAATAGAAATGAATGGTTGCTACAGGTGGAAAGGGGCGGTTCTGCTGCAAAGATCGAGCGGTGGGTCGTTCATGTTACTTCATCACAGCCAAAGATGTCGCCTCTCAAATTTGGGTCATTTTCTGCTCATTTTCAGCTATGTTAACTAAAAACATTACAGACAGGAAGCAGGAAGTGAAAATGACTAACCATTCTGCAGGGAGGTAGGACATCACCTTGCACTAAAACAAGATATTTTGGGGAGGTGGGGGGGGTGGCTGGGTTTTTAAAAACGTATGTGTGTGTCTGTGTGTGTCTGTGTGTGTCTGTGTGTGTGTGTGTGTGTGTGTGTGTGTGTGTGTGTGTGTGTGTGTGTGTGTGTGTGTGTCTGTGTGTGTCTGTGTGTGTGTGTCTGTGTGTGTCTGTGTCTGTGTGTCTGTGTGTGTCTGTGTCTGTGTGTGTACATAGTTTTGAATGTGTTAAAAACAAAATGCATGATATTAGGTTCACATTACACTCTTAGTAACCAACCTAAGTTGACATTTTATATAAATGATTTATTTGTTGAACAGGTCAATGAGACTAAACTTCTAGGAGTTATTTTAGATAGTAAATTATCATGGGCTAAACAGATAAATAAGATTGTTGCTATGATGGGAAGTGGGATTTCTGTTATTAAGAGATGTACATCATATTTGTCACAAAGTTTAACAAAGGTAGTTATTCACGCTTTACTATTGTCGAGACTTGACTATAGCTCAGTAGTATGGTCCAATGCAACTAAGGAAAAAATACTGAAATTACAGTTAGTACAAAACAGAGCAGCGCGTATAGCACTCAGATGTGGATATAGAACAAATGTTGCTACAATGCACAAATGTTTAAATTGGCTATCTGTAAAAAATAGATTACTTTATTCATTATGTGTGTTTTTTAGGAATATTCTTGTAACAAAGAAACCATCTGTTTTGTACAATAACTTATCATTTAGTTTAGACAGACATAATTATGCAACTAGACATGCCACAAAAGGCAATTTTACCTTACCAAAAGCACAGACGAATATCATTAAAAGAATGGTAATGTATAGAGCAATGGAAGAATGGAATGTGCTACCTGAACAAATTACAAAAGAAAGTAGTAAAATGAAATTTAAAGGTTTAATTAAGAATTATTTATTGGTTAGTGAAGTTGAGTAAATATAGACATTTCATTCATAAAATATGGAGGTATGAGAATTATCCTTGAAAATATGTTATGTGATGATAGAATGTTTATGTAATTGTTTTGAAACATGAGTGTATTGAATGCCTATGACTGTATTGGTGGAGCTGTCCTGTTTATGTGTTGGTCCCTGTCTTCGGTTTCTGTTTTGTTATGTGATGTTGTGAAATTTCTTTAGATTTTATTGCATTGTCACATTATAAAGAGAGTTGTAAGGACCTCAGGAAGAATAGCTCCTGTAATACAGGAGCTAATGAGGATCCTAAATAAAACAAACAAACAAACAAACAAACAAACAAACAAACAAACAAACAAACAAACAAACAAACAAACAAACAAACAAACAGTCATGAAGCTGAAATAAAGGTTAAGAGTTGCAAATCGATCAGATGCTCCTTTTTGAGGTGCTGTACCATGGCTTCATGACATGTGCCAAGTCTTTGACTTCACACACACCGAATGCAAACTAATGATTTTCAGACATACACTGCTCAAAAAAATAAAGGGAACACTAAGATAACACATTCTAGATCTGAATGAATTAACTAATCGTATGATATACTTTAGTCTTTACATAGTTGAATGTGCTGACAACAAAATCACACAAAAAGTATAAATGGAAATCAAATGTATCAGACCAAGGAGGTCTGGATATGGAGTCACACTCAAAATCAAAGTGGAAAACCACACTACAGGCTGATCCAACTTTGATGTAATGTCCTTAAAACAAGTCAAAATGAGGCTCAGTAGTGTGTGTGGCCTCCACGTGCCCTTATGACCTCCCTACAACGCCTGGGCATGCTCCTGATGAGGTGGCGGATGGTCTCCTGAGGGATGTCCTCAGTGACCTGGACTAAAGCATCTGCCAACTCCTGAACAGTCTGTGGTGCAACGTGGCGTTGGTGGATGGAACGAGACATGATGTCCCAGATGTGCTCAATTGGATTCAGGTCTGGGGAATGGGCGGGCCAGTCAATAGCGTCAATGTCTTCCTCTTGCAGGAACTGCTGACACACTCCAGCCATATGAGGTGTAGCATTGTCTGGCATTAGGAGAAACCCAGGGCCAACCGCACCAGCATTTGGTCTCACAAGGGGTCTGAGGATCTCATCTCGGTACCAAATGGCAGTCAGGCTACCTCTGGCGAGCACATGGAGGGCTGTGCGACCCCCCAAAGAAATGCCACCCCACACCATTACTGACCCACCTCCAAACCGGTCATGCTGGAGGATGTTGCAGGCAGCAGAACTTTCTCCACAGCATCTCTGTCACGTGCTCAGAGTGAACATGCATTCATCTGTGAAGAGCACAGGGCACCAATGGCGAATTTGCCAATCTTGGTGTTCACTGGAAAATGCCAAACGTCCTGCATGGTGTTGGGCTGTAAGCACAAACCCCACCTGTGGAGGTCGGGCCCTCATACCACCCTCATGGAGTCTGTTTCTGACCGTTTGAGTGGACAAATGCACATTTGTGGCCTGCTGGAGGTAATTTTGCAGGGCTCTAGCAGTGCTTCTCCTTGCACAAAGGTGGAGGTAGCGGTCCTGCTGGTGGGTTGTTGCCCTCCTACGGCCTCCTCCACGTCTCCTGATGCACTGGCCTATCTCCTGGCAGCACCTCCATGCTCTGGAGACTACGCTGACAGACACAGCAAACCTTCTTGCCACAGCTCGCATTGGATGTGTCATCCTGGATGAGCTGAACTACCTGAGCCACTTGTGTGGGTTGTAGACTCCGTCTCCACTAGAGTGAAAGCACCGCCAGCATTCAAAAGTGACCAAAACATCAGCCAGGAAGCATAGGAACTGAGAAGTGGTCTGTGGTCACCACCTGCAGAACCACTCCTTTATAGAGGGTGTCTTGCTAATTGCCTATAATTTCCACCTGTTGTCTGTTCCATTTGCACAACAGCATGTGAAATTGATTGTCAATCAGTGTTGCTTCCTGAGTGGACAGTGTGATTTCACAGAAGTGTGATTGACTTGGAGTTACATTGTGTTGTTTAAGTGTTCCCTATATTTTTTTGAGCAGTGTACTTTAGATAACATCAATATTGTAATTGCAGAGTGTCACAGATTTAAGCACTTTAGCAGGTTTTTAACCTCCAGTGTATGCTCTCCAGTTTTTGCTGTACGGACCCATCATCCTCCTTCAATTTACAAGGGCCTTCTGAGCTCTACACCTTCCACAATGTGTGCAACTCCTTGCATAATTTCATTCTTCCACATACTGAGGCCACCAACATACACTTGCAACATGTCTTTACATTTAGCAATTCAGCTTAACTGCCACAAGTTACGGAATTATGTCTGTGTTTACCAACTTTGCATTTTCAGCAACGTTTTTTAGCCAGAAACAAGGCCCTTTAGAAAATATCATTAAAACAGCATCTGTTCATACAATTGTACATGTTCACAATGTACAATTGAAGTAAAAATTATACCTTATTTTGTCTCTCTTGTCAATTCACTTTTGCAAGCACATTAGAGATGCATTAAAATGTGTCACACAAAATAACAAACATATATGAAATGTACATTGTGCATTTTATTTAACATTTAATATACACAAAAACACTGAGCTCAAATCAGTTTAACTGATGTACCCATGAAAAGTCTACCTTTGCAGTAAACGCACTTAAAGTTCATCTCAAGAGCCACCCATGAAAACAATATATAAAACATATGCAATACTCTCAATTCAGAAAGCACAACAACTGATTCACATTTTTAAATGGATGCATTTACCACGGTGCTCATTTCTAATAAAACCCTGTCCATGATCAATAATGATGCTCATGCTAATACATACATGCACGCACACACGCACACACACACACCGGCACACCTTTTGAGAATCACTTCATAACATCCCTATTTGCTAAAGGCTGTTCACTAAAAACCAAAGCCAATATCACATTAAAAATATTGTTTTCTCATACATCTGAAAATAGAGAATCTGCAATGCACCAATCTGGGGTGAAGTTTATCATTTCTCTATGTACAGTTTTTATACAAAGACATTTCAATGATCTTTTATATAATACATTCTCCAATAAAAGTATATTTTAAGAACACACAACAAACATCACTTCTAGTCATTCATAACATACGCCAACTATTTTTGTTCTGTGGCCCTAAGTTATGATTTTAAGTTAATGAGTGTTGAAGTATATCAACAAGAACAGTATCTGGAATGGCATATTGCTTGTGGAATCGCAGAGATCAAAAACCAACTGGTCACAAGTTCAGCGACAACTACATAATGATAACTTCATAGATTGTATTTCTACAGATTATTTAGTGCAGAGAAAATTTAGCAATTCTAAATGTTAAAGAAAACACTCGATAACATTTTCCATATTCACTGTGCAACAAATCTACAGCAACACAAGTGATTGGCAGATCCAAAACAAAAGCATCCTAACATCCTACAAGGTGTTCTAGAGCAGACAGAGCCTTCGAACAGGCACCAAAGTAACAGGTAAAAACAGAGTTTTAAAAAGTACAAAGTAAAAGTACTCGGCTAGATTCACATTTCAACCATTATTTAACCAGGTAAGTTGAACTTATTAACAGCAACAACCTGGGAGCAATTAAAGTGCCTTGTTCAATGACACAACAACATTTGGCACAGTCGGGAATTGAACTGGCAACCTTTCGCCACAAGTCTGCCTCCCTAACCACTTTGCCATCTGCACCCCTAAACCTAAATTACCAGGTAAGCAGATCTCATAAGTTACCATAATTAAAATTTTTGATTCCAATTCATTAAACAGTTCACTGGTTTGTGAGGAGCTCCCTCTACCTGGTCAATTTGTTGTTAATTTGGAACTTCCCAGAACTTGTAAACTCAGCCAAAGACAGAAAATTACTTTTACTTTGTCATTTTTCCAAAGGTACCAAAAGACATCTGGGAGACCAGTTATGTATAACAACTGCATGGGCTGCTGTTGAACATGTTGACATAAGTTTATAATTAGGTGATCCATTCAAGTCCAATCGTGAGGAGAAACCCAGATGAAGTTGTGTCCTTAAATGAATTCTCCAGACCCCTAAACAGCTAAAATCATTGTGCCAGGCATGTTTTCAACACGACAGTCACTAAATTCACCTTCTAAGCACATTCGGTAATTCCCAACTGGGCCACCGTAAGATGCCGAAAAACCTTCAGTGATGTCACTGCAACATTATTTAAAATATATCTAGATGCGTTTCTTTGACTTTCTGATATTTATTTGTCCTGTTTTATTCCCCTATCAACTCGATTCGAAGATCGACTTGTGTTAAAAACTAACATTTTGTATTTTCTAAAATGTTGCATTGACGTCACCAAAGGTTTTTGGGCAACCTACAGTGGCCGAGTTGGGCTGAATGCGCTGAGAAGGTGTATTTAGTGACTGTCATGTCAGAAACATGACTGGCACAATGATTTTCAGCTATATTGGGGTCTGGAGCATTCCTCGAAGTTGGGCGCTGTGGCAAATTCGGGGTGTGGAGGCGGGGCCCCTTTCACAGAGGGGCACAGTCAAGGTGGTAGTTAAATAAGTATCATTTATTTGGGTGATGATTGTTATTTCCATGGTCGGCTGCTCTGAGAGCGGGCTGTGTCTGAGCTGGCCAGCGAGGAGGCCCGTAGACTCCGAGCGCTGGATGATTTAGACTGGGCGCTGCCAGTGGAGAAGCGGCTGCTTAGCCGGCCTGATGAACAAACAGAGAGACGCTCTCAAATCAATGACAAAAAAGCTCTACACATTATCGCCATCTACTGGTAGGATTTTGCTACTACAAAACACAACTATAGTGACTTAAAACTCTTTCACAACACCATTAGATGCCTAAGAGTTCATTCCCCACAGCTCAATTTACTTCACTAGTATTTGCCTTGCTGTTAGCTGGTTAGAAATAGCCTTACTGTTGAAGTATAATGCAGTGGATTTCACCTACAGGTGTCAGATCCAGCAGTGCAGCTGCTTTGTATTGTAACCCTCTAATTAGAGCCCTGGAACACCAGGTGAATGCAATTTAAACTAGCTATACTCCAGGTAAACTTCAAAGTGTCTTACTGCTGGTGGTTGATGGAACTAGTATCTCGTCCAGGTGTGTCTGGATGTTGACCAGGTCATCTGAGGTAAACCTCCACTTATTTTCGGCCGGCAGGATCACATGTCTCGGGCTGATACGCTTCCTGCCGCCTGTTGTCGTGGGAGATGGGAGGCATGATGATGGGATAGAGCCCGTTGTCATCCCCTCTGGAAACTTCTGAGCAATCACTTTTAGTCCTGAGGGAAAGGGACGAAAAAGGAGGTTTGAGGGAGAGAGAAGTGTGTCAGACAATGCTTAATGACAACAGTAGATGTTGGCAGGATAGTGCACCAATGACAGTCCAGTATAGCATGAAAGGTACCTCCAGAGAGCATGAAGAGGTTGTCAAAGCCACGCTCACACATGGTGGTGGCAGCCTGGGCGGCTATTCGCTCATCTTCATCATATACTATAATAATCCTACCGGGCATGTTCTTCTACACAGGGTCACGGTTAAGGTGTTCAAAGTATTTCAGGTCGACAAAAATTCTAACGTGGATGTTTTGCTTAATAGTCTTATAACAGTTTGGTAGTAAGTGTAATGAAATACTGTGATTGTGTCATTTACTTTGGTGGAAGGATACATAATCGAGCACTTCCTTGGTGTAGGGATTCATTGTTCGTGAGAGAGTAGCAATCGGGAAACTGTATGCTGTAGAGAAGAAAATAGCAAAAGTAATTAATAATTATTGCATTTGCCAATTACATTTTGTATAACTATAACAATTTAGAAGTCAATAAAAGGAACACGTCTCAGAAATAGGTTGCTAATGACAGAGCAGTGGAAGAATTCAGATTGAGAAGTGAGGTAATGGATACCTCAGTTATCCATGAAATTGGCTTGACGACAGGGGGCACAAATCATAACATAGTACTGTACACATGACAGAGACACTTAACTCAATAGCACCAAATTAACAAAGAGTGGCCAAAATCGCAGATTGCATCGGTCACAGCGGTGCGTGTCGACAATGAACAGCTGTGCATAGGGCACACGGGGGAGGGTGGGGTGAGTGATTGAAATTCAAGTTCACCGATTGATTGGCATTGACAATTTTAGATGGTAGCCCAAAGCAAAATAAATTTTGTACAGTAGACTCCACCAGACCCTCTGCGAATTGGGCGGAAGTGTGTGGCAACGTTTTAGTTATTTAGCAGATTTATCCAGAGTGATTTAGAGTGAACAAATATTTTCTTGATAAGCTCAGTCTTCATTTCTACCCCTCCGTACCGCTGATGATGTGACACTGGTCGTACTGCTCTCTGTCCCTGACATCCAATAGCAGATAGGGACAGTCTGTATAGGGGCAGTCTGGGAGCCGGGGGCTGGAGACAGGCGTCAAGGTGACCATCTGTCGTCCGTTCTTATCCATGTCCAACTCTCCCACACCGCTGATGACACTGTGGGGAAGGACATATGGTGTTGAAGGTAGAGGGCGCTGTTCTCAATTACTCAGAAGGAAAACAGAAATTATTGGAAAGGTTTGCAATCACCTGCTTTTCTTCCAAGACAAAATTTGTTAACGGATGTGATTATTCCTTCTCTTAATTTAGTGATGACATAATTGTGTGTGAAGCTTGACTGCTGAGCTCAGGTGCGTAGAATCACAACTGTCAGTTTAAACCTGCACAGGTGGTATCAACCATGCACGCACACACTCTCTGCCTCATTTATGGTGTAGTAATTCCCCTGAAGAGGTAGTGTTACAGTCTCATGTTCTACTGAGGGGTAAAGCAAGCTTGCACCCCATGGGGAAGGCTGACATCCAACGAAGGGGTTATTGTGCTACACAAAAGACCGTTGGGGGAAGAACTGGACGATCATCGGATAAGTGTGTTGAATGCTGAGGGGTAAAGTTACAGCTTGGCCTGACGGGTTGTGATTAGGGATGTGGTTTAATAGTTGTGCAGGTGTGAGAAAGACTGTATCAGTGAAGCTCATGGTCGAAGCTGCCGGAAGCAGGGCGGTGAGTGTTACCTCTGAAGAGTGGACCTGGGGGAGTAACCGGTGTCCCCTGCATCGTTGTTGTTGTTGACAAGCTGAACCAGCAGGGGAGTGGCCCGTGGGGATTCGTTACTCTGCTCAGACGGAGGCTCCATGTCTGCCTCTGAAAACACAGACGCATTGTCTGCCATGGAAACAGACGACAGAGAGGTTAATGTACAGTCTCACGTTTTTTATTAAAACAAACAGAAAGTTAAATCAATGCAGAATGTCCATACGTAAAATGCGGCCGCTGATTAATTTGTTGATTTCGTATGAACACCACATTCTTACCATCCAGCCTAGGTGTTTCCTGATCTCTTTCACTTTCATTCAGGTCTGACACCGTTGCTATCTGTATTACCTGATTAAAAATGTAAAGAAAAAAATATATAAAAAAAAAATTGGTACCCTTGCCTTTTATTCATATAATGCATCATTTGACTTGACATTTTTTTTATGAAAAGCTCTTTTGTCATCCATACATGCATGTTTTTGCTTTTCATTAAATAAAAAGCTGTCAAGAAAAAAAATTATTGTTTACACTATAAAGACATTTTAAAATGGCCTGGACAATATTATGACGCTTTCAAAGAAAATAACACTATTCCTTCTGTAAAACACAGGAGGCTCAGTGATGTTTTGGGGTTACTTTGATGCCTCTAGCACTGGGTGCCTTGAATCTGTGCATTGCACAATCAAATCAACTATAAAGGTATTTAGGAGCAAAATGTACAGCCCAGTGTCAAAAGGTAAAGGTACTGTATTGTCACATACACATACATGTAGCGAAATGTATTCTCTACATTTAACCCATCCATCAAGGGAGCAGTGGGCATCCATTTACAGCGCCTGGGGACCAACTCCAGATCTAAGCCAGTGCCCTCATCAGGGGCACCGACTGGAGAACCTAACCTGCATATTTTTGATGGTGGGGGAAACCAGAGCACCCGGAGGAAACCCACACAGACACGGGGAGAACATGCAAACTCCAAACAGAAAGGTTCGAGCCCAGAACCTTCTTGCTGGGAGGCCACAGTGCTATCCACTAGGCCACCATGCCTGCCCAAAGCTGTATCTCAGTCACAATTAAGCAGGATAAGGGACTATTCAACTTAAAAGTATAAAAACTAGTGTTGAATGCAGACAGAAAAGTGAATATACTTCCCATTGACACCACAGAATGTTTGAAAACATCATTTAAAATGCTTTGCAACCCTTTCTGTATTCACGTAGAGTTGTTACTTGTTTTGAAAGTTTCTGACTCCAGCATGTTTGGATCTAACTCAGGAGACTGACTTGGCAAGTCTAAAACATTACACTTTTATCCTTTATGGATAATCTTGGCAGTGTGTGTTGGGTCATCGTCCTGTTGCATCGTGAAGTGCCACACAGAGTCTGGTAGCATTTTCTTGTAAATTGTTTGTCAAAAAAAAAACACTTCTGAAATAATTTTACCACTGCAATGATATTGTTGCATCATCAATAAAGATGAGTGAGCCTGCTCCAGATGCAGCCATGCATGCCCATGCCATGACACTACCTCCACCATGCTTCACAGATGAGGTGGAATGCATTTTATGATCAGCAGTTTTTTGGTGCTGATCAGAGGATTGCATCTTATGGTTTTTAATTCTGGTTTGCATCTCGTGTTTTTAATTCTGCTGCTTTCTTCTGCAAACAGTCAGTGACACTTTCACCCCAGCCTGGAGGTGGTTGGTGATGTCACCAGCCAAAGTTGGTCGATGTTAATTTCGGAGAGCGGGCACATATTACTTTGCGGACTGGGGGAAATGGAATGGTATTGCACACTGCGTTTGGTGTGTTGCGCACCGTTCCATTTGCGCCGGTCCCGACCTTAACATAAGCCCGCCCTCCCCAGTTAAAACCCAACAATCATCACGGCTGGATGTTACTTATTATTTTTTCTCAGTTGTTTTTCGTGATATCTGAAGACACTAGTGGTTTGTTTTTAATGAAACAAAGTTGCCCCATAGAAATAGAATGGATAGAAAGGCCATGGAGCTGCTTGGCGTGGTCATTCGATTAGTACACAACAAAATGGCGATTGTTGTTAGTTGTCATGGTGACAACACCCAAATCGGTTTAATGCGGAATACATTGATTTGAATTGGAATGTCATTTCTAATCATTCCATTTCTATGGTTGACCCATATAGATCTTTAAATCTTATTTTTACATCTTAAGTGTAGAACAAAAATGGCAAAATTTGCTCAATACTTATGTAGGGCACTGTATAACAGATCAAGTAAATAATTACATCTCCCATGAATAACATAATCATTTTTTACTGTGGACAGATGTAACTAGAAGGTACATTATCTTTTTATAAGAAACAACAGCAAAACCACCAACTCAAAATGTTTCACCTACCAGTTGTGCAAATGTTGTAACTTTAAGCCTTTTGAAAAGTTCATCCTTTCTGTACCTGTAATCTAAACAAAAACATTTTTTATTATAGTGAGAGACAGTCAAATATGCAATAGGAACATTTTCAACAAAGAGAACAACTGAGGGTTTTTCTTATAACTAACCTAAAAGTACAATGTAAATCTTAACAAACATTAGTCAATCAGAGGCCTCACTGCAGTGCATCTCACCTGGATCTTTCACACCAGCCTTTTTCTCAACCTTGTCCTGTCCCAATGTATCACTAAACCTCAAAACTATTGTGTCCATATCTCTGGTAGAACTGCTCTGGACGAGATGCTGAGACACCTGTGGTTGACTTTTAGCATTGGCACTCAGAGGGACCCAAAGTGTCACCTCTCTCAAACACGTATACCCACTCACTCACTCACTCACTCTCTCAGAACTTGGCACCTGCACAATGTAGACCTTACCTCCTACACTGACAGAGAAATGATTGTGAACAACGCCCCAATTTGCGATTGCCGAATGAAGGAATCAGTGTTGCTTCTCACATGGTAATTGGAAAAGCCTGATACAAAATGGCCACCACAGACAAAGTGCTCATTCACTCAGTCAGTCCTAGCCAAGGTGGTAAAATATCACTAGGACTTCTCCGGTTTACAGCTAGAAATGTATGAACTGAAACACCAGGAGAAGATCAAAGTGGACAAAATGTCTTAAAGAAAAAAAGTGTGTTTATTAACTAAAGTATTTGAAGTTGATTTTCTTTCGTACAGTAGGGAAACAGGCAATTCTGTTTAAGTACAACAATCCTACCATTTATTGTTGCTTTTAAATCAACCTCCAGGGTTTCCGCTATGTACATTTAGCAGCGGCGGTCCACCGCTATAAAATTATTGCTGCCGCTGCTTCGGAATTTTATGAAATGTCATGAAGTCATAATTACACAACTCTGCAAAGGCTTTTACAGTAAAGACACATTGTCAAAAGGCTCCAACATCTTTCTGCGACACCAGAGCCCTGGCTACACGCATCAGAGGAGAGGCAGGGAGAGACGAGTAAAGAAAGACAACAAAAGAAAGGTAGATTTTACAGTGTAAAAGAACAATCACTATATCGAATTATAGCTATATCGTCAAATAATAGTCCAGATAACTTAAACGTTAATAAACTCTTAAATAAAGTCTTAATTTAGACTAAATACCAGGGCGAATGGCTAAAGTCTAACTAAAGCTAATGTATAAACTGGGCAAAAATCTGTTTATGTTCATGCTAAAATTTGCTTGGTATGTTTACAAGTAACTTGTTTTTAGCTTTAGTTAATGTGTGAAACACTTTGAGTATTGCTAGACTTTGCACTTTACCCACCATTTAAATTTAAGGCCAGTGAATTATAATACTGAAAGTAACTTCAATAAACATCAGTAAAATAATTATATTTATATAGCCTAAACTATGTATTAAAATATTCCTGATTGCATTTCAGATTAGTTTGTCAAAGTATTTTTAAAGATAAAAATGCCTGATGAGGTAGACTCATCTACAACGTAACCTGTCTTATGGTTATGGACCGTCAATAATTTACATGTCTCAATGTTATTTAATTCAAATAATGCCCACAACATTTCAACAGATATATCCCCCAACACTTTCCCTGGCTGGCACTGTTAATACACAACTAAAATGATCCTAAGAATTGTCACAACTTTTGTAGATAATCCCACAAAATCATTGAGGTAAATTTAACAATGTTTTTAATATTTTGAATAAATATTTGATATATTTCAGTGAAGTAAAATCTATATATTTTTTTAAATGCACAATCGGGAAAGCCTTAACAAAATAATCCCCTGGTCTAGCAGTAAAAAATTAGATACATTTTCATGAGTAATACTTTTGGATGAGTGTGCTTGGGCCAAATCTATCTGTAATATAGTAACTTCTGAAATTTAAGTGTAAAGTCTAGACATTTATTTCCCTTCATAATTAATTTGCCTAAACTTGCCTATGGTTAAAAATAAAAATGTAATTGTGTTTTTGTTAAATGACTTAGAAACCTCAAAACACTTTAAAATTGTTCACAAAGGACACCACGTGTTGCACAGCCATTGCAATTTCACCAAAGAGTTTATATTTTTGTTATAAAAACATTTAAAAATTCAATAGCTTTTTTCTATTGAATGACATAAAAAATTCCAAAACATATTTTGAAAATTTCAAAGGCTGTGGGTGTCCTCTCTGAACAATTTAAAAGTGATTTGAGGTTTCTAAGTGATTCAACAAAAAAGCTATAGAATTTTCCATGTTTCAAATGTTTATAAAAAGAAAACATTCTCTCTAAATACCAAAGGATATGCAACATGTGGGTGTACTCTCTGACAAATTTGATAGTGTTTTGAGGTTTCCAAGCCACATGAAAATCTATTGAATTAATAACTTTGAGTCTTGTCATTGATTGACTGTCCCTAACCATAAGTAGACAGCTGTGTACTTCGTCCAATACACCGGGCTATAGTGTGGCTGAGTCCAGGAAAACGGGACTGATCTTTTTATCTTGCTTGTCCTCTAGAAGAATGAACAAAGTTCTATGATTTTAGAAACCAAACTCAAAACTGTCTACTAGTTTCAAATTCAACAACACAGTGCCTGTTAAGATTTATTGATGGATATGGACAATCTCTCCTGCTAGTGCGCAATTAAAACAGCGCAAGCAGAAGCCTACCAGTACATTCACAAAGCACTGTTGGTGACTGCTGGTGACACCCCTCTGAGGAAGACGGTCAGGTAAAGTTACTTTAGCTAGGGAGGGGCTCAAGGTTCTTATATATGGCCTGGAACAAGAAATAGCCTACCTTCTGGTTCTTCAACAATATGTAAAATTAGTGCTGGCTAAAATATGCTCTTACTAGCTATGCATTTACTGAATGAGCACTGTGCTAAGTCTGAACTTATTGCAAGTCTGAACTGATTGCACTATATTTTGTATGTACTATTTTAATTCTTTATTTCTCTTTTTAACTGTTCTATATTCTTAAGTTTTCGTTTTCATGTAAAGCACCTTGAATTGCCATTGTGTATGAAATGTGCTTTATAAATAAACTTGCCTTGCCTTACTTTTGCATTATCAAATATTTGTGATGAGAGAATTATCTAATGTTACTCATTCTCAAATATAACATAAATAGAGAGGCAACACATGTAGTCAGGCAGGAATAGTGGAGGCAGGGGGCAGAACGAGATGAGAGTGGAGGAGGAGAGGAGAGTGGGGAGAAAACAGTACAGGCTATCAGGTTGGGACCAAAAATGGGTAGATCCAACCAATGGCTTCCAAGGATCCAACCAATGGCTCTACCACACTGATCATGGTGAGTATTCAGCATTACACCATATCATGCAATTCAGTGTATTTCTACATAATATTGTATGAACAAATACACTTTTCAACACAAGAAATTTTAATATTTTGAGTGGGGGGGGGGGGGGGGGTGTTTACCTGCCCCAATGCTAAAAAAATCATAAAGTAAACAGTGCAACCTATGTCGACCAATACCCTTAACCAGTCATTCACAACACCGGTTTGTCAATGTTGAACTGGTGTTAAAATCTGATTGATGTAGTAGACTTCAGTTTATAGAAGGCTTATGAGCCCACTTAGACACTGATTCAATCTCACAGCACAGGTTTGTAACAAAATGTAACTTACTTTTTTTGATGTCCTCCAGCCTTTCCATATACTTGCTCAGGCTGCATCCTATGAATTGACAACAAGTTTCACAACATTGATGATAACAAGCAAAGAAACTCCATGATAATACATGTACTAATAAATCTACCAAGTACTTTGCATGAATAGAGTCCTTCAGTATTGTTGGTATCCAAAGCTAAAACACTTGAATAACATGTGAAATATAATACCTGTGTCCAGCCTTGTTCTAACATGTTGATATTTGGGGTTCTGGGGAATTCTTTTTTTCATGTACTGTAGGATAGTGTGGACACAAACATTAGTGATTATTTTTGATGTTATCGTGGCACAGTATGAGAAATCCTGTATAGGCTTCATGAGCAATGTCTGTCATTTGATAAAGCAACTGTCCTGTATTGATAAGTCTGCATATGAGCTGCATTCAATTTTGACATGTTTATGATTTGGGTATGTCAAGACCAGCAATCGATAGCTAGTTAGACTTTTAAAACGCTATGGCAGGATAAAGAAGTGAACATTCTAACTTGCCAGCTAATGCGATGATCTAGTTGTGATGGCAAATCTAGCCAGGCAGCTAGCTAATAACTTTATTTACCAAGCTTGCTAACTTAACTAGCTAGCTAGAAAACGAACATAACGCTGTTCAGCATCAACATTCACTCACCAAGATATTGTATGCAACCACAGAGCAAGGGTTTCTGCTTTTTAATCATACAGCTTACTACGAAATGTGACAATGACATCCATAATAACACTAATCTGAGCTGTTACATTATAAAACTAAACAGTAATGTACTCGAAAATTAAGTACATTTACCTCCGTGTTGCCGATACTCCGCTTGGTAGACATCTTTCAAACGGAATAGGTAGCTAGCTACAGAACCAAACACCGCTTCACAAATGTAACAAACTTGGCGCTGATTGATCAGAGAGCAACCATTGTCCAATCAATGAAGCTGTTTTAAGGATGTCGGTTTCTACTCTTTTACAGTTTGTTGAGTTGCTTAGCAGCGAGGACGCTTAGCTCCTCCCTGTTTCTTTTTCTTGCGGATGTTGTTCTGGGGCCACGTTCAGTTGCAACCAATTATACAATCTATGGTTGCAACACGTTCTCAAAATCTGCAAATAGAAAATCTTTAAAAACCCAACACAGGGCTGCCAAATACCAACTCTCACGCATTGCTTGGCTACCTTTCCCAACGATATTGCTTATTCTAATCTAGCTATTAAGAGAGTTATTTGTGTTGCATATTTTTATGTTAACCTTCCAAAACGCATTATCCCATTGACTGACCCCCAATCTGCGGAATTGTAGTTAGTTATTAGTTACTACAAGTAGCAATTCGTCAACGATAACTTATATTTTTATTTTAAATATTTAATGTAGGCCTCTGTGGTATAGATATATTCTGTGGACGAGCATGAGCAAATCGGCTATATTTATTTTTCTGAAAGTTTACAGCACTCTTGTTACTGTCCACCTGATCATCAACTTATCGGTACTCGATTAACAACCCCTGTGGAAGCGGGAGCGCGCTCCTCTCCAACTTTCACCGCTGATCTTTCAAAAAGGAAATTAACACCAAATAAATCCAAGGATATCGATTTAAAAATGCATTAAATGGCATCTGTTATGGTAGGTGTTTTTGACATTATTTCAGTTACGCATGCTCCCTAAAGCTTGACTGCCATTCTGATAAGAATTCTGGCTTGAAATAATTAATTAGGAGGATTTTAACTACTGTGATTAATGTAGCTACTGGCTGTCCGTTAGGAATACTGTACAGTACAGTACAGTACTGTAGTGGACTATGTGGGTTGTTTGTGACAGCAACTACATGTACAGTTTGACCAAATCACGACGCTGCTTTCTTCAGGAAAATGACTTGGATTAGCCAATAACGTTCCTTTTTACCAAGTTTTCAGTGATTCATTGAAGAGGTTGTAGTGCATAGCTAGTACTATAGTCACTCAAACATTAAAGGTAGGGTTAAAAATCACTTTGCATTAAAACTCATCCATGTAACTAACTATCTTACTAGCTAGTTCACTAGCTAACACATATTTGAGGGTGTGGCATACACATGTTATTTATTATCAAATTTAAAACATTTTGCATGACAGCCATACCTTACCCCCTTTGTCAGGAGGACCCCACCCTTGATCGACACTTCAAGGGACACAAAGATGCTGTTACCTGTTCCGACTTCAATCCCAACAACAAACAGCTGGGTATGGAGAGACAATGAAATATCAATTCTATAATCATTTTAGTTAGTGCTTCATAATTTCTGTTACCAACTTCCTTGTACTCACCTTATTGTCATGTTTGACACTGATACATTGCTTCCTTTTCACGGTCCACATTACCCTCAGCCTCCGGGTCTGCAGATAAGACCCTGATGATCTGGAACTTGAACCCCAAGGCTAGGGCGTTCCGATTTCTTGGGCACAAAGATGTCATCACTGGGGTCCAGTTCTCTCCCTTTGGGGATCTGCTTGTGTCTTCGTCCCGGGACAAGACTGTACGTTTGTGGACACCCAACATGTGAGTGAACAGACAAGGCTCACGGCTTTAGACATCTACATTTGAGTCATTTAGCAGACGTTGTTATCCAGAGTGACTTACAGTAAGTACAGGGACATCCCCCTGGAGGAACTTAGGGTTAAGTCAAGTGCCTTGCTCAAGGTCACAACGATATTTGGCACAGTAGGAATTGAACCGGCAACCTTCTGACTACAAGTCTGACTCCGTAAACACTGAGCCCTCTGACGCCTCAGTGCTCTGCCATTTGATCTTGGTCATCCACACAGCCCTGTCTGAGAGCACCTGCTGCTTTCTTTCCTGCTTGTTTTTCAGTAAAGGAGAGTCGACAGTGTTCAAAGCCCACACGGCTACAGTGCGCAGTGTCAGTTTCTCCCATGATGGGCAGAGGCTTGTGACAGCATCAGACGACAAGTCTGTCAAGGTCTGGAGCATCCACAGGCAACGCTTTGTCTACTCCCTTAACCAGCATACCAACTGGGTCTCGTGTGCCAGGTACTGAACTTACAACGGTGTGTATATGGCTGTGTCTGACTGTGTAGGGCTATAAACACAATACCACCTTTTTTTGTCATTCAGGTTTTCACCTGATGGTCGTCTGATTGCCTCTTGTAGTGATGACCGCACAGTACGACTCTGGGACACCTCGACCAAACAGTGCATCAACTGCTTCACAGATTACGGAGGGTCAGACTGAAAATTCCCGCCTTCTTTTTTTGCACGTTTCTGCCATGCAAAGTTTATGAGTGAATTTTATGCATGTTTGATGTTTATACTAAAGTATGATTGAAAAGGCTGCACACATCTCTTCGAGGTTGTCTTCTAGGTTACTATCTCTTCGAGTTTATGGTTCAGGATGTCAAACAAGCTATTGTTTTTTTGGCCATTTACATTTAAAAAACATTGTGTTTCATCATTGAACTATTTTATTTTATACAATAATAATATTTAACAGATCTGTTCTATCTCTTTAAAAATTAATTGTTCCCCACCTTAGTTTGTGAGCTCTGTCCATATATCAGGTTGTACTGTATTTAAATGCTTGGGACCACCTGGTGATTATAAAGTTTATTTTATATGCATTCACCCTACTTGGACTTCAGCACATTTTATATTACCAAGTGTGATTGAATTAAATTAATAGTGGTTTATATTATAAGGATTTGATTATATTTGTAAAAAAATGATTTTTAACAATTAACATGATTTATAATGTTAAAAATAAAACACATTTTTAATTTCAATTAACTTATTTTGGTGTTTTCAACAACGCAGATGAAAACGAATACACCAACTATCTTTACTATAAAAATGTTCTCCATAATTAAATATTGTCATTCAGAGCATTTATTTGCAGAAAATGACGACTGGTGAAAAGAACAAAAATATTCAGTGTTATGAAGTTGTCAGACCTCGAATAATGCAAAGACAATAAGTTCATATACATTTTTAAGCAAACCAATACTAATACTCAATCACGTTCATGAGGTTTTCAATGGTATTGATTTAAGAAAAATGTGCAGAGGTCTCTTAATTTTCTCCAGAGCTGTGTAAGATTCATTCAATGAATTTCAGTCAATTTGTAAGGCAACAAAATGTGAGGAAGTCCAGGAGGGGGTTGGGTGCAATCCACTTCAACTAGTAGCCTGGTGCTTCACCTTTCTAGATCAGCAACATTTGTAGACTTCAACGCCAGTGGCACCTGCATAGCATCCTCTGGAGCGGACAACACATTAAAGATCTGGGACATACGAACCAACAAGCTCCTTCAGCATTACCAAGGTAACAAGCACCTTACACACTGAGTAAGGCTCATCGGAGGTTACAGTATTATGTTGGGCTTGAACCGAACTGATTTAGAACAGGGAAAGCCAACATGGCAACCATGGTAACTGCATTTGATAGCCCAGGTATGATTGACTCTCCTAATCAGTCCACAGTGCAGGGATCAATTGCTTTTCCTTCCACCCGTCGGGAAACTTCCTGATCAGTGGCTCCAGTGACAGCACAGTGAAGATCCTGGACCTTCTGGAGGGACGTCTCATCTACACCCTCCATGGACACAAGGTCAGGCTGTTCTTTAAAGAACTACAAATGAATGTGTCCAGCTGAACATTAGTTGGCAGCAGTCATTCATTACTCTAAAGTGAATCCCATTTTGACATGGTGGTAGCGGTTGTGACGTAAAAGGCTCTAGTTTCCATCTCGTGTTTGTCTTATGTCCTCTTAGGGTCCTGTCCTGACTGTGTCCTTCTCCAGGGGAGGCAGTCTCTTTGCCTCGGGGGGATGCGATGCTCAGGTGGGCCAAATATATAATATGTACCACACCAGTAGCAATGAAATATATAATATGTACCACACCTGTAGCAATCTCCCCTTGGCAGAGTCTTAAATAGACTCTTCCAGTAGTTGCTCAAATAATTGAAATAATGATATGCGTAGTTCCTGGTTTTGTTTTGTTCACTGATTATTTGGGTGAATCACGATTGGCCGACAGCGGTGCTTAAACATGAAGAAGGAACACAACCAATAAGAAACATCAGGTTTTGAATTTCCTTTTTGCACTGTTTAAGGCAGGCTGGATATAGAAATATGTGTAAGGCAGGCTGGATATAGAAATATGTGTAAGGCAGGCTGGATATAGAAATATGTGTAAGGCAGGCTGGATATAGACATATGTTTAGCAATCTGAACACAGAAGTAAAATTTAGCAGTTTACAAATTAAACAGAATTTACTTTTTATGTTTCAGAGATTACACCAGTAGAAATCCACATTTCCAACCTGAAAGAGCATGACTCATGTTGCGGTATAGTGTTACTTTCAGTGAACATATTAATTATTTGACATTGAACTGGCAACTGTGATTGTCCGTGCTTAGGGACACTGTCTATGTTTCAGCGAAGCAAAAATGTTGAATTCTGAGGAACTCAAGCGCCTGTATTTGTCTCGGTATGTTAAGTTCTTGTCCTTATTTGCATTAATGACCTGGTTCTCATGTCTGTTCGAACGTTACACAGGTTCTGATGTGGAAGACCAACTTTGATGCGTTCGACTACCGCGATGTCCTGAGTAAACACAGCAAGCGGGTGACCCCTGACCCCCCTCCTCATCTATTGGACATCTATCCCAGAGGACCACATGTCCATTCTGCCCCATCTGGGGTCATAGAGGTTAGAGGGAAATTTAACAGACATTACATAAATCCATCTTTTAATAGCTATTTACATTTGACTGTAGTTTAGATGTACACTTACCGGCCACTTCGTTAGGTACAACATGGGATCTTTAGTGACAACAGAGAGTCAGGACACCTGTTTAACATCCCATCAGAAAGACAGCACCCTATGCAGGGCAGATGTCCCCATTACTGCCCTGGGGCATTGACAATGATCTTTAGACCAGAGGGAAGATTGCTCCCTACTGGCCCTCCAACACCACTTCCAGCAGCCCTGGTTTCCCATCCAGGGACTAACCAGGCCCGACCCTTCTTAGCTATCATGTGGCAGCAAGTCAATGCACTCAGGCATATAGACAAGGTCAAGACATTTTGGTGAGGTGTTGTTGGTGCCAGACGGGCTGGTTTGAGCTTTTTAGAAATTGCTGATCTACTGGGTTTTCCAGCACAACCATCTCTAGGGTTTAAAGAGAATGTTCCAAAAAGAGAAAATATCCAGTGAGAGACGGTTCTCTGGGTGAGAATGCCTTGTTGATGGCAGAGGTCAGAGGAAAATTGCCAGACTGGTTTGAGCTGATAAAAAGGCAACATTTTTAAGCTCATTTTCAGCCTACATCATAAAAATTGTCAATTTATTTTTCCGTAAATTCTGCCCTACGTTCCTTTTCAAGAAAATGCTCTGTGACCCTGTCGTACCAACTAGGCGTCTTTTCCAGTGTCTCTGACCAGTGTCTCATTGGCCAGCAGAGCTAGGCTGCTTAAACGGCCTTGGCCCATTGTGTTACAGGTGTAGGACTTGAGCCGCTTTAAACAGGAGAAGCTCCTTTCTACACCTGCAGATGAAGCTCCAACTTTTGCCACCAATGACAACTTGGTGTTCCAGCTTTACAAACTGTTATCACACAGCTTTCCCCTGTTACCCTGCAAGTCCTGATCTGAATACAGGACTTGAAGTTCAGACCTCCCTGAATCAAAGGGATGGCCATAACCTTTCAGGACACTTTGGAAGGCCAAGGAATGTAGTGTGAAATTGTATGAAATGTAGGATGAAA
>JACXGM010014066.1:0-22429 GCA_016801145.1 Umbra pygmaea | reverse complement strand
GTGGAACATCCTCCCCAACAGTGACAGCATCTAGGATGAGTTAGTGTAGAAGGTGAAGGACATGACACAACAGCACTAAGCTGAGACATGAGCTCCTGTAAATCAGTCAGACAATGGCTCAGAGAGGGCCCTGACAAACCTGTCAACGTTTTTAATGTGTTATTTTATTCTGTATGCAGATCAGTTGATGTGACATATTTTGGGTAGATAAGATTACTACTTTCGTTTCCTCTAATTCCTGTGATTCCTTTCTAGGTATGTTTTCATATTCTGCAACATTTTATTCATGCCATTGTAACAAGCTTAATAAAGTGTTAGTTACTAATGAAGATAACAGTGTCATTCATTTCATGGGGGAATTCAGGTACCACAACAACAATTACATGGAGAACAGAAAAGTACAGAAAGGAATTGCAAGACATAACAAACAAAATAAAACCATGTAATTATAGGTCATATAAAAACCTAGAGAAAAAAACCTACAATACTTGAGAATTAAGTGGCAATATGTGAGTGAGTGAAAAAGTCTTGAGTCTAGTGGTGTCTATTGATCCAGTTTTTACAGAATGATCCGTAGCTTGGCTGTGACTGAGTGAGCATTTCGGGAAACACTGCAGCAAATCGCTGACCCAAAGCTGTGACACCAAGTGGTCCTTCATGTCCTGGTGAAACATCTCTATCTGCAAGAAGGATGACAAGTCAGTGTGTGGGTTATACATTGTGTTAAGATAAGTTACTGAAACATGGCCTTAACGGTTCAACAGTCCGCTCTAGTTCCTTCGTCCTGTTTGACTTCAGGTGAATAACACAACACTGAACTAGTGTTAGCTGTGGTGGTTAAACCTTTCCACATAAGACAATGTTATGTTACCCAATGCCGCAGACTACAAGTGACTAGCAGAATATCAGCTGAAAGCAGCAAAGTCACCACAAAAACATATTAAGACAATTTTCCCTTTCCCTGCACATAAACCCTGCTTAACGTTACATCTTACAGCAACCATCGGGATATCGTCACTGGCCTTCATGATGCCTTACTGTTTCCTAACCATGTTTTTTCGAATGTTGCGTTCAAATAATATAGGCTGTATAGCAAACAACTTAAACAAGCACATCTACTGGCAATGTGAAATTAGTGTATCTACTACTGTCAGTGGAGTTAACGCAGTAAAAAAAAAACAGCATGTCCCTATACAAACAATAAGTCCACTAAAGCATGTTAGCAATATCAGCTAATATAACTAGTAGCTAATGTTAGCATCTTACCTGCTGCACTGTCTTGCTGCTTTCTCGTCGTCAGACCGATAGCACGCCTTTCACTGGTGACTTTGTGTGTGAGGCCACATAAAAGTTACAACGCTGTCATTAAATTGAAGTTATCACATTATAAAGTACAGTCCTCATTCCAGCCCTGCTCACTCGCTCTGTTTGATTTCATTTGTTTCATTACAGAGTGCACCTTAGCACTGGGATCTCCCTCTGCTGTCCATAAGGTGCCTCTGTGCACCAGCCATGT
This sequence comes from Umbra pygmaea, assembly GCA_016801145.1. Lineage (NCBI taxonomy): Eukaryota > Metazoa > Chordata > Actinopteri > Esociformes > Umbridae > Umbra > Umbra pygmaea. The sequence goes on along the minus strand of JACXGM010014066.1, from coordinate 20,913 downwards.
CAAACCCTATTTGGGTCACGCCTCCTTATTTGCATACACTCCTCAATCCTTAATCCTCAAATGCCCAATCCTAAATACCAAATTCCCAATCCTAAATCCTAAATGTGCAATTCTAAATCCTTCATGGCTAAATAACTAAATGCCCAATCCTAAATACCAAATGCCCAATCCTAAATACAAAATGCCCAATCCTAAATACAAAATGCCCAATCCTAAATACCAAAATCATTGGATTTAGACTATTAGTTTAAAACTTAGACTTTTAGTTTCAAATTTAAACTTTTAGTTTTCATTTAAGACTTTTAGTTTTAGACTTTTAGTTTTTAATCTGACCCAATAATCCCTCCATATTTCACTGACTATTTATGGGCAATTATAGGCGTGACATGCAGCCGCAAAAGCTGCGCCACATTTAGAGTTGATTGTGATTTATAAAGGGAAAACGGCGTAGGACGTGCGTGCGCACAATTTTATAAATCTGAATATTTCCTTGCGTACGCACGTCCTACATTTCGTCCGTACGCCACTTCTGACCCAAATCCACCGTAAAGTTTTATAAATGAGGCCCCAGGTCCAGAATCTTGGTGTGATTCTGGAGTCAGACCTTAGCTTCAGTAGTCATGTTTAAGCAATAACTAAATCAGCATATTATCATTTTAAAAATATCTCAATAATTAGATGCTTTGTTTCCAGACAAGACTTAGAGAAAGTTGTTCATGCTTTCATCACCAGCAGTGTGGATTATTGTAATGGCCTCCTCACTGGTCATCCCAAAAAGACCATAAGACAGCTACAGCTCATACAGAATGCTGCGGCCAGGATTCTAAGCAGAACCAGGAAATATGAGCACATCACGCCAGTCCTCAAGTCTCTACACTGGCTCCCAGTCACATTTAGGATAGACTTTAAATAGGGCTGTAACGATACACCAAACTCACGATTAGTTTCTTATCACGATATTTGACCCACGGTTAGATACAAACCTCAATTCTTTTTTTTTGGTGGGGGGTGAGACAAAAAAATTATATTTTTTGTAAATAACATTTAAAACACCTGTATATACTGACCAAAGTACAATATTAACTATGCTAATTATAAACAATATACAAACACTTATGTTGTCTTTGTAACAAAATACTGTTGAAAGACAAACGGAACTAAACTCCATTGTGGAGATGATTCGGGCATGTCAAAAATCCTTCTTCATTCAAATTCTCTTACATTTAGTAAACTAAAAAAGTAAATTAATTGGCGTCTGTTTCACACTCGCGACCAACAGTTCAAACTAATTAGAAGAAACTCCACAAAGCCTGGCTGTTCAGTCGGTAGAAAAAATTGTTCAAAAGTAATACATGGCTCCAAACTGTGTGCTAATGAAACAGAATGAGAACGTGGAGATTAACTGCTCAATGAGTGGGTCGTTATTTTCGTTGCTTTGATGTACTGAGAGATGCGCGATTTAATACTGATCACAAGAAATATGTTTCAGTAGACAAAGTTGCAAGGAAACAAATAAAACATCATAAACAATACTCATAGAGCCTATATGGGGAGGCTACAGACCTGGAGCCGGCAGATATACGGCCCAGGGAACAGTTTTACGGCCCAGTGAACAGTTTTAGGCCCCTTTTATTCCTAATGCGTCCAGTAGGGGTAGAAGGATATTTTTTGTGTCTTTCAGCACGTTTCCAAACTAATGTATTTCTGACGTAACCTTTCAGTACTGTAAGTAGTGAAGATATTACTAATATTTTTTAGATGGGCTTAACAGCGAGGTTTCAGAGTGGTTAAGGTTAGGGTAAGGGTTTGGGTAAGGCCCATGGTTAATGTAATGATATATAGTAAAGATCGCCAAACTAATGTATTTCTGACGTAACATTTCAGTACTGTAAGTACTGAAGATATTCCTAATATATTTTAGATGGGCTTAACAGCAAGGTTTCAGAGTGGTTAAAGTTAGGGTAAGGGTTTGGGTAAGGCTCATGGTTAATGTAATGATAGAAAGTAAAAATCGCCTGTCTGTATCACGCTGCAAGTTCTGATACAGTTAGGCTCATATTACAGCCTCCACCTACTGGAAGCATTAGGAACAACAGGGGCTTAAAACTGTCTGGGGCTTAAAACTGTCTGGGTCGTATATATGCCGGCTCTAGGTCTGCAGCCTCCCCCTACTCCATGGAGTTGCCACAATCACCTGCTATTACTATAATCTGCCAGCAGTTGCTAACTAAATGTTTCTCAGAGAAAGTGTTTATGGCTTCTTTCAACAAAATACAATTTAACAAAAATAGCATGAATGTCGAATTCCTTTGAGACATTTCTAGACCTTAAATTCTGGAAAACAAAAATAAGATTATTTAAGTATTTTTAATGATCTGCGGGCACATTATTCAACCAGCTCAACTTTTGCAGGTAGGCGTCACATGATTGGAAAGGCAGTCAGATGACACGTAATTGGAGAATGCTTACAGGTAAAATTAAATAATTTGTTCTCAACTAGTTTTGTGGTGTAGGTCTACGTATTTTATAATGTTCACTTCAAATAATACTAATAGTAATTTAAAGATGTGGTTGCATTAGATCTGGACAGGAAAAATAACTCAGAGTTGGAAAGGGTCTGTCGCGATTCTGCTTTCTCAGACCGCAACACAGTTCCTGGATCTGAGTGTCGCGATTTCGGTTTCATAACACATATCGTTACAGCCCTAACTTTAAAGTATTGGTACTCGTATATAAATCACTCAATGGCCTAGGACCTAAATACATTGCAGATATGCTCATTGAATATAAACAAAATAGACCACTCAGATCCTCAGGACTACATCAGCTAGAGATACCAAGGATTCACTCAAAACGCGGAGAATCTGCTTTTAGCTACTATGCCAGCCGCAGCAGGAACCAGCTCCCAGAGGAGATCAGATGTGCTCCAACAGTAATCACCTTTAAATCCAGACTCAAAACACATCTGTTTAGCTACGCATTTACTGAATGAACACTGTGCTAAGCCCGAACTGATTGCACTATATTTTATATGGTTTGTTCAGTCTCTTTTATTTCTTAAACTGTACTATTTTTCTAATTGTTTTTCATTTTTATTTTAATTGCTTTAATTCTATCTTTAATCTGTTTTAAATTTTAAAATTTTCCTGTTTATGTAAAGCACCTTGAATTGCCATTGTGTATGAAATGTGCTATATAAATAAACTTGCCTTGCCTTGTTTACATTGTATAGCCAAAGCAAAATCAAACAGCTGTATAGGTATTATTTTACTATTTTGAGCCATATAGCTGCAGCCATAGCCTATAGGTAGAAAAAACTGAATTTGTTCATTGATGGTAATAATATAATTACAACATATTTGATGTTTTTGAATTATTTCACAGTATTACATATTCTCAAAACTCTGAATGATATAAGTCCCCAATATAATTTATAAAACACATTTCTAACAAAATAATCCTGTAGATATGGTAGGCTACCATCAAACTTGCTTGCTGTCATGTGGGACAGTCATGCAGAACAAGTAATGCTTGCTAGCTGGTTAGGCAGTTGACTGACAGTTGTAGGGAAATGGGAAAATTGAGAATGCCAAGACACCTGTTTAGCAGTGAGTGAATGTTCCTTCAAGATTTTTGATCATTTTAGCAGAACTGTTATTTACGATTTGTTTAAAAGTTCAGATATTTTAGTTTGCTGGCCCAATACAATTGAACGGCATTTAAGATTTAGCCTATATAAGCATAACTATGTATGAGAGAAACCACTACTAATGGGCAGGCAAATAATGTGACGATTAGTCACAGACACAAGGAGATGTTGATCTGTGAAGAGTAGTGTGACAATAAGTGGCGAGTAAATATAACGTACACTACAATATTACGCTTACATAGCTAACACAAATCACTAGTTTTATTAAAGATTGAACCACTGGTATGAAAACAAATTAGAAAAAAACAGAATAAGGTATGAATAAGGTAGCATGTCCATAATCACCTACTATACAATTATCATGGTATAGGCATGAAAGTAATCATGGTACACATACAGAATGAAACTATATGTTACAACACTGATACGTGGTGAAGGCACGTTAACACAGTATTAACAGAAATGATCTCCTCCAGCTTTACTCTTGCTCTCAAATGAAGTGACAGCAAAACATTGACACACAAAGAGAATGGGGCCAGAGGGGAACATATATACACACTTAATTGGATACAGGGATCAGCTGGTGATAATGAGTGAAGTAACAAGGGCAATTTGAGATGTTGAAGACAACACAAGTGCAATCAAATGTAGAAGTATGTCCATGCCTAACCACAGGGCATTTGAAGGGCAACTTGCACATATCCCACCAGCACAAAAGGGCAGGGTGGGAGGGCAGAACCGCAGGCCTGGGAGGCAGGATCCCAGCACTGGCACGAGATGTGGCTGGCACTGGAAAGGGGGCAGGGTCACTAATATCAGTGTAAGAGATCCGATCTGCAGGCACTGATGTCAGGCTCGGCAGCCAGAGTGATGCCTCTTCCTAGGCTACTGGACACATCTCAGCAGCAGGTGAGCACGGTCTCCTCCTTGGCTGCTGGCATAATGTAGAAGCCATTTCCCAGCTGGCAGGGCAGATGGTGTAGACGATGACACAGCATCCCCACTGGGCTGGTGGTGACACAGGCTGGTGCTATTGAGCCCCGGGCAGGAGAACCCTCTGAGGCTGAAAAACCCAGGACCCAGGCAGGTAGAGGTAGCCCGGGCAGTTGCAGAGCGTCCTCCATAACCTCTTTCCAGTGACGACCGCATCTCATCCCGTGCCAGTCCTGGGAGCCCTCCTCCCAAGCCGGCAGTTCTGCACCCCCACCGTGCTCTTTTGTTCTGGTGGGTTACATGCCGGTTGCCCTTCGATTTTCTGGGGTCCGTGAAAAGCAGCTGGTGGAATGGCTGTATCATAACCTTCCTACGGCCACAATGGGGGAGTCTACCCCAAATAGGCATGGAGACAGTTACGCTCTTCCTCCTCCGTCTCCGTGCCCAGCTGCGCTAACCTCCCATTGTAGGCTGGCAGGTTTCTCATGCGGTCTACAATTTATTTGGTGCTTCATTGTAGGTTGTTCATCAATCCTGTTTGGTTTGCTACAAATGCTTGTTTCTACTTGTGTCGGCCCTCTAGGAAGTGGGCTAATGAGTCTGTATCATGAGGAGGTTTAAACCCATGTAGTTTCAGAGGCTGATTTCTCATGACGCGCTAGCTTAATGTGCTTAATGTTTCATTGCCCTGAGAAGGTTAAATCTATGTAAACAATGTAATAATTAATTCCGATTTGTAAATATAATGTACAGAGAGTGTTTGTCACCTTGTAGAAACAGATTTTTTGTTTTGGGTCTCACTGTCGCCCTGTTTAATTATCAGCTGAAGTCAGCCTAGATGTTTGTTGTTTTGCGTGTTCAAAATAAAACAGAAAACACCACTGTCTGCTCTGGTCTCCAATCCCTCACATAAAACCTATACAGTCATGGATGGTTAATTTGAATATTTTAAGACATAAAATGGGCTTCAAAATTACTGGCACCCCTAAATGCACAAACATGTGTAAAACATATATAAACAAGACAAAAAATACCAACATGATAGAAATACTGTACTTTATTAATGTGTCAATGGAACCAACCAAAATAATTTATTGATTAAATAAAAAATCTATGTCCTCCAAATCAAGGTTTCACAATCAATGGCACTTAAATGCACTCTCCACCCCTTAACCACCCCAAAATCATTTTCCCGGTCATGTTTCCAACATTAGTAACTAAAAACAGCTTTTCAATGTATTCTGAAAATCCCAAAGGTTTTTAGCAACAATGGCAAGTGTAAGTGAGGAAATACTTGAAGAGCTGGACAATTTCAACCTTGATGAAATATTATTGATTGGTAATATCCAACCATACGTTTCAGCTGAAATACTTTAAATAGAGTTAGAAGTATGTAAAGGGCCCCTGCCCAACGTTAGCGGTTGACTATATCTAGCCAGTGTTTTGTTACTGTCCACCTGGGTTGAGCTCTCAAAAAAAAATTGTTGTAAAGAGTGGGACAATGATACATTTTTGCTTTCAACCAGTCAGGAAGATGATTACATCTGACATGGACCAAGGTGTTTTAGAAACGTTCTATTCATTATACTGAAAAAAATTGTAATACTAATGTGTAATCATTGGATTTTTTTGTGTAAATACTTGGCAGGTAAATGAATTATGAAGATTTGCCGAATATTGCTAAGCATGTATAAATGTTAACCAGATAGATGTTTGATCTCCTTTGTCAGTAATAATATTTTAAGCTGTCCGTAGACAAGACGTGAATTTTGTTAGATCCTACGGAACGGCAACAACTGATTAGGTTAGCCAGTTGTGGATACCAATTTCTGGAAATAGTTGTACGGATGATAATTATGGTTAAATCTTTACCTACTGAAGACAGAAAAGACAGCATCTAGCCTCTCACATTTACACTAGTACAGCTAGCTGGATCATCAGTAGCTAGTAGCTTACTAGCTTACGCTAAATTTAATAGTCACCGAAGTGACTCGCAGGGCACAGGTGCAAAGTTTGCATTGAATTCTGGACATTAATAAAGAGAAATAAAAGTGCACAAAATGTACTCTCGTCTGTTTTTGGAAAAAAGGCAGAAAAAGCAGTGTATGAGATGAATCACTCTAGGGTAACTTTTTAAACTACTGTATTAAATATTTGTATTTACTCTGGAATGGTCTTTTAAAGATTATTATTTTGATTGCACAATTGCAAAATCAAAGTTATATTACTCTTAATTTTACTATTATTATTATTCTTATTAAGATTTCTTATTGTTTGTTTTTTGCGCACTCTATTTCTAATGTATTGATTTCATTTTAGTGGCAGTATAATGCGGTATATGTCGTTCATCGCGCTTGTTTTTTTATACATTTTTTTAAGCAATGAAATCTGCCATAGGATTTAATGAGAATAATTATTGACACCTTCATGTACTTGCGTTATTTGACTAGCAGGTGGCAATATATACTAGGATTTGGCAGTCTCATTTCATATCCAACTCCCGCGAGAGTATTGTCATTATGACATGAGCTGCTTCTAGCCATGACCTTCCTACCTAGGAAATACAATCAAGATGGCAGAACTTCTAACATAAATATTTTTATATTTAGCTGAATGAGCTATAAAAATAGTTTCTGAAAACATTTGAAGTGACAAATTACCTATCCCATTGAAGAATCTACAATCATATCAGATCTATAGACTAACTAAAGAATATGTGTATTCTGACTTGCTTCTGCCCGCCGGCAATATTCACTTTCACTTCCACCACATAGGTAAGCGTTAAATATCTAACATCTTAAGGCAAGACACTACAGGTGAATAGGCTAAACTATTTAAATAATAGTAAAAGCTGTTTTTAGATACTTAGTTACTTCCTCAGTTGATTACTTACATATAAGTATATAAAAAAATGTATTACAAGTTTTTGAAATATGTATGTTAATTTATGTAAATTAGACATGATCTCGATAAATATACACCATTTTGCATATATTTTTGGTAGATAGAGCTGAATGTATAATAATGCAAGGTGCAAAATTCTTTTTTCATTTTCTTTACACCCAAGAAAAAGAATTAAAGAGGGATTTCAAGATATCTGCTTTCATTACCTAGGAAATCAAAATAAACTGTCCATAGCCTTAAAATATCAATTTGTCATATATCTTTAAATAAAATGTCACATAAATTAGGCCAGGAATGATTTATCAACAAATCCCTCTATAAATATCTTCAGAAAACTGCTAAGTGTATAACTGGAAATTGAATTGAGATATGTCTACCGGAAAATTACAAAAAACTCATTTTGAGAAAACGGCATTTAAAGATTTAAACAGGGAAATTTAATACATTTATATTGGAAAAAAATGCTCAAAAACAGATTAAGTGTTTAGGCCCTTAGTTATAATATTATATAATATTTCAAACTCATGACAATTGATTATTTAATAACATGGCAGGCATATAAGGCCTACAACTGCAGTAACTCAATTAATTAACTTTGGCGTATCATGCACAACGTTGCAAACAAAACCCACGCTAGACAGTTGTATGGACGCAGAACAAGACCAACAGTAGATGTCAAAACTTTCTAAAGTCTAATTGTCCAATCCAGCATCATATTTAGGTCCCTCTGACATCTCTTGCTGGTGCCTTTTCACTTGTCTGTGCTCACAAGTTTTCATTTCTTTTCACTTGAGAGGCAAAAACCCAATTTCTTTTGGATAGGACCAGGGAGTAGACGATCAGTCATATCAGCCAATTGGACAAGCAAACCATAAATGACTATAAAGAATATGGCCATCCTATAATGTTATACTATTACTACAGATCCATAATTGTGTATACCTGCGCGTGGGTTGGTGTGTCAACCTGAATACAAGAGAGTGGAATCCCTTAATTGAAATAAACATTATTTAATAGACATTATTATAAATAATGTCTCGCCTTAATTGAAATAAACATTTGGCTTATGACAGTATTGTTACAGAATAGAGAAATATAATGTTCACTTTTTTTTCGAAAGGTTTTGCACAAATTGTTTTGTCAGTGTAGGCATTTTATCCATGGCCAATGTATAAGGTGCACATGCTAATTATATTAGTAGTCACCCTGATAGTTGCCCTGGCTACTACGCTAACATTAGTCTTTATATATGGTCAGACACTTGCTTGTCATTACATTATTCATATTTTACCAAAATCCAAGCTCAAATGGAGTTACAAGGTTTTTTAATAGGGAGGTACATGTTGTGAGACAGTAAGTGCATCACCTTACATTTGGTAAAAAAGATTATGTACTACTACTTAGAAAGTAGCCTACATATAGCATAATAACCTGTTTGAATATTAAGATGACTGTAGTGTGTTTGTTTTTTACAGTTATAATCAGGGGTGTAGTGGAGGGTTTACCCACCTTTTTATTAGTGAAATAACATTTACTTACATTTTTATCTAGATAATTATCATTAAATATTTAGTTCCCTGCTTTTTTATTCAGCGATTTTGTTTTCATCTGTGGCTACTGCATAGATACATATACAGTATTCATATGTATATATGGTTCATTGATTTATTGGTTAGACTGTTCAGTTAAGCCAACCTACTGTATGCAGTCTGTCTATAGTATATGGTTAATTGTTTATCCGTACGGTTCGTTCAGTGGTTACCCCACCTTAAATAGGAGGACTGATAACCAATTTAGAGCCTGTATTTCATTGTTTCTTTTTTCAACATTTATTTATTGGTTAGACTGTTCAGTTAAGCCAACCTACTGTATGCAGTCTGTCTATAGTATATGGTTCATTGTTTATCTGAACGGTTCGTTCGGTGGTTACATCACCTTAAATTGGAGGACTGATAACCAATTTCACTGAATAGGAGGACTGATAACATATTCCGTTTTTAGTTTTTTCAACATCGGTGATATTCACAGAAATTGAGACTTTTCATTCTTCATTTTTCAGTTATGAAATCTGAGAACGAGCACTGGAAGAGTTAGACTAGGCACTGGGGATAGTAGGCAGGGAAAGAGGGGTTGCTGAACAGGATCGGTTTAATTTCACTCCGAGTGCAGCTTGCCAGCTTTCAACACAGTTTAAAGGCTGTTTTATGCTTCTGTGTCAAATCGATGGTATTTTCTCTTTAGAAAATCTCTTCTCTACTAGTGGAAATACCAATTTTTCGACAGGGACTATTTCCCAAAAACAGTGATGATACATTTCTTTCTATATAAAAACACATGCACAGCCAAATTCTCTTAACATGTATGCCCCTCTGTCTCCTTCTGGGGTCTGTCGTAGCAACAGTAAAGCTTGTTGTATGCTTCTGCGTCAAATCGACGGCGTACCCACGCAGACCTCTCTGCGTCTACGCGGACCCTCTGCCGTCGAGTGACGTGCACCTGTCCAAAAATGTTACTCCACGTCAAGGCTACGCAGACCGGAAGGACTGTGATTGGTCAGATTAATACCTCTATCCGAAATGTAGCTTTTCCGGTTTTCCTCTCCCTGTTTAATGCCATTGTTTTGCGAGTTGTTCAAGTTGTTTTGTGAAAAGGACAACGATGGATGAATTTCGAATCTAAGGTAAATATAAGTTCGTTTTTTACCTCTGTTTATGTAAGTTACTAAGCTAGCTAGCTAACAATGCTATCAGGTTGTCCATATACATGTTGCCATGGTATGTCTGTGCAAAGAAAATGTAACAAAACATGCCGAAAATGTTGTTTTGCAATGCTGTTTTCATAGCAGTGCTAATTCCATATCTTTTTATTATTTAGAGCTGCTGTAACATAGGAATTTCCAGTGTGGCGTTAATAATCAGGGTTTAAAATTAGCACCATATGCAGGTGACTGGTGGATTATCTTCACTCACCAGCCAAAAAAACAATAGTAAAAAGCTAATCATCTAAAAGTAAAAAATAGAATAGAATAGAATAGTAAAAAGCTAATTATCAAAGCTAATTATCTATTGAGTGGCTGGTAAAATTTGAACATTCACTAGCCATTTGGCTGGTGGATGAAAAAGTTAATTTTAAACCCTGTTAATGTCTATTTTATCAACCAATCATCGTTGTCTTTGTGCTTATACATTACAGTACTGTGAACTACAAATACTTTTGCCCCATGGCGCCTATGTACACACTGACTTGCACAGCATTTTATTTTTCAGTATCTTTTTTATCAACTATTGCACAGTCAATACTCAAGTGTTAATTTATTACATTATATTTACCTGCAACTTTACATACAAATTTGATCTACCTCTAAATCTCAGATTTCTTTGCACTAATCTACTTACACTTTTCTCATGTAATTTTGACTATTTTTTTCTTCCTCTCTCTAAACCTTTGTGTAATTCTTGTATATTTGCTTTCATGTGTAAGTCGGTCTGAACTTGTAGCTTTTTGCTTTATCTTTTTTTTGTTTATTATGCTGTTCAGAAAATATACTGTTTATAAACCTATATACATGTTAGATTAAAATCTAATCAATCTATCTGTAATAACAGGGCCAAGTATGATGCCTGGAATCTCTAACTCGAGTCAGGTTGGTTTAATTCAGCCACTTTGCTGTATTAAGTGCTGTGTACACAATGTTCCCTATATTTTATATAACCTCACCTGCACACCCATTGTATACCCAACCATCATCTGTGCCTGCTCCCCATCTTTAATGGTTGCCGAGTCAACTGTGTCCCGGGTGGAGCCAAATGGAGGAGGAACCAGGATGACTGGCTGGTTAAGCAGATGGCACAGCTAGACGAACGCAGGTCGGACCTACAAACTGGTGCAGGACACCGGCGGCGAGTGTAACAGATTTGGCCAGATAGTGGCTGATCTGCTACGGAGGGTGCCCTTTGTCCATCCAACCATTCTCTCCTCAGGCAAATAATCATACATAATAACAATTACCAAATAGTCTGTGTCACAGTTGCAAGTATTTTTATGTGGGGTGCCTTTGTTTTTTTTGTTTCAGCACATGATATTTAAAAGTTCTGTGAATGGCCCTGCTCAAGATCAGTGGTTCTCAAACCTCTCCACAAAGATGGAGTCTGTACATTTATGGGGCAAAACTTTTGTAAATGCTTAATCAAAAGAAATGGCTTTTGGGCCAATCTGATGGACTCTGCATAACCTACATTTATTATATTTATCATTCAACTGGAATATGTGTTTGTATAAGCCTAGGCTGTTGATTGCATACAAGCCTCGTCATATTTTAATAAGACTTTTTTCTCTTTCAAGAGGCCACATTTACACAGTTTTCTATAATGTATTCCTAGAAGAAGCACCTCTGCCATTTTATATTATCCATTGACAGATGTGACTATTTTACTTATATATTTAAATTGTGTTTAAAATCACAATTTTACTTTTGGTTCATAAGTCCATTTAAATTCAGATACTTTTTGAATTTTACTCAAGTAGAAATCCAGTAGGTGACTTTTCACTTTTACTGGAGTAGAGTTTTAGTACAGCATCTCCACTTCTACTTAGGTCTCCAGTACTTTTTACATCTGAGAGGTGCAGCAAAACAAATAAACTGTTCATGCTGTTTTGTTTGCACCTTATGATGTGCTGCTTATATGTATATAGTGCACAAAGTATATATATACATACATATATACTTTGTGGCCAGTTGTGCTAAAGTTTGCTTGCTAACGTAGCATAAACTGGCTGGCAGACAACTCACAACTAACATTCCGGTGGTGAGCAACACAGGTGACACCCACTAGCATTATGGCAGTGAAATGCACCATGTTGCAAAGAAACACGTTCAACCAATGCAGAGCGACGCCGTAGCCACGGCGTGGAGTTGACGCAGAAGCATAAAAAGCCCTTAAACCGGATTGTGATTTTAGTGGCCAAATCATCTCAACTCATAGCAAGACAAGTTAGCCAGCCAGCCTTCACAATACGTTAGTAAATTATATATCTGTTGAATATCAGAGCAACACTTTTAAACACATTTAAACATGTTTATTCTGAGGGGAGCTGAAGACGGAACAGTTCATGGGGACAAGGTAGCTAGGTTATTATGGGGAGCACCACTTCCAGTACACTAGCAAGTGTCATTTGCTATGATTAAGACCCCATTATTTTATACCAGACTATAGATTTTAAATGATTAAACCAATTTACAGAATTAAATGTTTTTGATTAAATGTTTATTTCAAGTTTGTGAACCATGCTTTGACAGAAAAGTTATATAGAGTTCATATACATTCACTGGCCACTTCACTACGGTACATCTGTTCAACTGTTCCTAACGCAAATATTTTAATCAGCCAATGATAGACAAGTTCAAGATGACCTGGTGAAGTTCAAACCAAGCATCAGAATGTAGAAGGTGAATTAAGAGACTTAGAATGTGACTCTGAACCTCTTGTGCTGCTGTAGCCCATCTGCTTCAAGGTTCAACATGTTATGCATTCAGAGATGCTCTTCTGCATATCCTGGATGTACTGAGTGTGTTTTTGAGTTACTGTTGCCTTTACTGTAATTTTAAAAAAATATTTTTGCTTTAGTTGTTTAGTTTCAGATGAATGAAGAAAATAGTTGAGCAAACCACTTCTGTCTGGGTAGTGGTTCTCAATCATGGGTACTAAGACCCCTGGTTTTACAGTAACCAAAAACGTTTGTGAACCACTGGACATAAGGACAGTTAATTTTTTGGGATGCTTTGCTAGAAAAATTACAGTTATCAAGGGCGGCATTAGTGCCATCAGGTGTGCTTGAGCTGGAACAGATCAAATTCTTGAACTGGCTAGGGGTTTGTTGAGTGTGACGTTTGACTGTGTGTGACAAACATGGCTAACTCAGACAAACAAGGAACCGGATACAAAAAGATGGCGATGGCACTAAATGTTCCCAGAGACACCGTTGGAAGCATAGTTCACTAGTTCAAAGTTAAGGGAATGATGATTAAACCACCTGGACAGGGCAGAAAAAGGAAGCAGTCAACTGCTGCAACCAGATTTCTGACATGGTAGGTTGTGAGAATTGCAAAGGCAGTGACTGCTACAAGCACAATCAAATTAGCAGTTTCTCAAAAAAGCAGGGCTCTTGTTGTAAATAACATATACCAAAATTAAACCAGTAATTAAATTCTGATTATTTAAGTTCATCTAAGTCTTTAGGAACTATATTGAGCCATTAAATATGGGGTCAGATGGCTCAGCGGTTAAGGAGTCTGACTAGTAGTCGGAAGGTTGCTTAGATTCCTGGCTGTGCCAAATGTTTTTGTGTCCTTGGACAAGGCACTTCACCCTAAGTTGCTTCACCTGTGCTTACTGTAAGTTGCTCTGGATAAGAACGTCTACTAAATGACTCAAATGTAATGTAAATGCCACGCAATCCCAGAGTGTGGTGGCATGGCCAAGAACTGAGAAATTGACTCTTAAGTGTATGATCTGTATGTATGTGTATGTACATGCAGTTTAGTATATTGTGTTCATTATATTGTGGCAGGTGCATTGCACTGTTGTTTTAAGTAGGTTTAATGGTTTCTTTCATGTGTTTGTGTAGTATGGAGCTTTGGCCCAACCCCCCTGGACACCAGTAGCTATGGATAGGTCTCAGTTTAGTTAGTCAAGTACTTGTTATTACTAATTACTAATTACCCACAGCTGTTATCTATTAAGTTTCTATATAAGCTCTGGTTTTCAGCTCTGGTTTTCGTACGCTCTTTACCTGTTCATTATCTAATAGCATAGTACCAGCTAATTGTCTATCCTTTGTGCAAACTCACCACCATCCACCACTACACTTCCGTTGTACTCATCCTGGACTATTCTACATAAAACCCAGAAACCCATATACTCTTGCCTGGTCTCGCTCCTACACCATAATACCTTATTGTGACAGTAAATGTAAATAATTTCCTGTTCCACTAGCGTTTAAAATATCTCTTTGTCATCCAACACCATGAAGAAAACAAAATAATTGACAGACTGTTGTAGACCTTCATAAATCTGGTAATGCCTACAAGAAGATCCACAAATGATTCAATATACCACTTAGCACTGTCAGGGCAATTATAAAACAAATTCTAAAGATATGGAACAATTAAAAACCTCATGAGTAGAGGACACATATGCATTTTCCCCCCCAGAATAGGGAGGAGGATGGTGAGAGAAGCAACAAAATCTGCAAGATTCACTGTGAAAGAATTTCAGGGCTTGGTTGCATCTTGGGGTCACCAGGTTTAAAAAAGCACCATCAGATGCCAACTCTACAACCACGTAATACCTCAGCTACAACGTGACACAATAGCAGACCAAGTAAAAAGGAAGTAGCAAGTTTAACAATGCTATAGAGCCAAATATGGATTTCCTTAAAATGTCCTAAGACTTGGAAGATGCTCTACATAATTTTTTGCGCCTGGTCTGGTGAGTGTGTGCTACCCGTCTCTCCTGGAGAAGTTCTGTGGGACTCCAGATGACTGTTGTCCATTTTTCCACACAATGGACGACTATGCAAAGCATCCGGTCTGGGGTTCCATGTCGGGTAGAGACAGGATGTGGAAGCTTGTACTCCAGCTAACTGGCCAGGTTCTCCAAACAGAAGCTATCATTTAGAGGGGCAGACAAGAAGCAGATAGCTACGGAACTGTTTGTAGAAAGGCTCATTAAAATCTATGCTCCCCCTTCTAGAATCATGGATGGCTCGTGTCTGGTCAGCCACAATCATCACCCCTTCTGCCCGGATGGCAGCTATGGGGAGTGGCGACGACGCCAGCAATCCAGCCGCCGCCCGAGACGCCAGCCATCCAGCCCACTACTCAGTACTGCCCAGTACTGCCCAGTACTGCAGAGCTGTGTTGGGGAGCTCCTAATGCTCGCCAAACCACTCTGACAGCTACCTGCTCTCCTGCAGAGGCTACGAGACCCCTCTAAAGGTCCACCGGGTTTCATGGGTTGTAAAAAAGACCCTGTTTCCCCAATATCATTTTTTGGGTCGTGTAAGCTGGGCTAGGGCTTGTTGGGTGAAGTGGACCAGATGGGGGATGCTCTTGAAGAAATAAAGAGTAGCGCCTCTATTATTACCGGCCAGTCCCAGAAGCGGGGTGCTACACCACCTCCAGTATTTCAGGCGGTGATCACTGTCAGCCATAGGCAACACAGGCCATAAATGGGGCAGCACACCACCTGGCTAGGAGGGAAAGCCCAGGCCAGAGGCCAGGCCACCGGATGCTGCCACTACAGACAGGCGATGGCGTTCCTGCCTGTTCTTTTGCAGTGGTCTCTTAATATTTTCCAGAGCTGAATAACAAGTGAGGGAAAAAATAACAGTGCAACATTTTAACAATTATTTTGATATTATTGTCAAACAGTAACCAAAATATCAGTTTTAATTTTCCCCCCAACAATATATTGGGTGGACCCATTTTCAGAGAGAATATGTAATGAATGGTACAGGAGTAGGGGAGCGTCAACACCTTGTATTAGAACACTGCTGCTTTCAAGTTCATTCATGTAGTTCACATTTGAAATACTCTTGCATTTTTTAAATGAGCCATCAAAGATGTCAGAACCTCACTTTTGCTACACTTAATATATTTCCCAGTTTTTTCAGCAGCCACGGTCAGTGGATCTGGGGACGCCGGGCTAGCATTATGTTCTATACTGGAGAGAATGGATTTTAATTGGGGATGCCGGGCTCACATTATTATCCAGACTGGGGGAAATGGAATGGTATCACACAATGGGTTTGATGCGCTACACACCGTTCCATTCACTCTAGTCCCGAACTTAATGCGAGCCCGGCGACCACAGCTGCCTTTCAGTGTACATGTCCCAGTTTCATTTAATTTTTTTGGGGGGGATTTAATTTCTAAGCTAAAAGATGAGGGGGTTAAGGTGCAGAGGCTAGTCGGTACCTGGTGACTTCTACTTGCTGTGCAAGCTGCTCCTGGACCTTGCGGCACACTTCTCCAGCTGTGACATTGACCTTGCCAATCTTGGTGAATAAGGCAGCAATCTTGTCACTACGCAGGAAGCCGGCCGCACGCCGCTTCAAAAGGTGGCCCAGGCATGCCTCGATGGTGCCTAAAGAAGTGTGGGGGAGGGTAAATACGATTAGAGTCATGTTGATTTTATTACATTACCAACAGTAATGTCTTTTGCATATATTCCCATTCTGCTTGGTAGACATCTGCCTGCCTACATACAATTACAGCTCAACCAAATAATCGATCACCAATGTTATAAGCTGATATTTGTTTTCTTTAAAAAAATCTTGTGCCATTAAAGTGGAAGCCAAACATTTGTGTCTCAGTTGATCAATATAGCATGTTATTGTCACGAAGGGTTCGATGTACTGCCTCGATCATTCCAGCTCCACGGTGTACAAGCTGCCACAGCCCCTTCATTCCTTTCCCAATCCCAAACTGCCTTTCATGCATCATTACAAACACATGGACATTGTCATCTAATCAAGCACTGTACATATACCCCCTGTTCACCTGCACTGTGGTTGGTTATTTGTTATATGTTTGTTTGTGTACCCGTGAAGGTACACCTTTCTTTGTTCTATCTCTAGATATTACTTATTCGGTAATCATCCTAAAGTATGGGCCCTTATGCCCTCTGTTTTGTCAGTTAGTAGCATGTTCTACTATCCTGCCTGCCTGGCCTCTTAAGTACACCTTAGATTGAAAAAACACTCCTGCCTCCAACCTACCTTCTTTTCCAAATGTTACAGTAATATCTTGGATACTGGGAATGTCATTTGTAAACAAAAACATTATAAACCACACTTTATTTTATGGTGTACCGAGAGAAAAAAATGTCTAAACTACATATTTGGGTACTTTGCTTGATGGTAAATTCTGGTAACTGATAAGTGGCCAGGCACCTAAAACATAAAAATCCCTTTCCTGGCAATGAAAGAACAGGAAACAAAACATGTGAGGAACAGTATCATTCATGGCAATTAAAACAAAAGTCAATATTGGCAGATACCTACAGTGTATCATAAATCTAATTTTGGGTTTACTTAAAATATCTGTATACTGTATACATCTGCAACTCTACACTGTGTGCACAATTATTAGTCAAGTCAGTATTTTGACCAAGTCATCATTTTTATACATATGTTCCAACTCCAAGGTGTATAGACTGGAAATCTTATTGGATTTACGCATATCAGGTGATGTGTATTTGTGTAATGAATGTATGTGGCCTAAGGTGTGCATACTTATTAGACAGAAATAAGATTTAACCAACAATTTAATTGAAAATTCTAAACCTTTAAAAGGTCTTTCAGAGGGATGTAGCACAGAATGGTATAACTCAATAAAAGTGTTATGCACCTAAGATTCTGAGGCCTGTTAGGTAATCTGAGTGTAGACAGGCCTTTTCCTCTCTCTCTGGGTGGGAGAAATCAAAGGCAGCACAATGGCCTTGCAGGAAGACTGTGTGGATCTTGTTATTCTAGTTTCTGGTTCTAGTTATAATTATATAGAATTACTTTCTATTGTTGTCCATTAACCGTCAAGGACATTGAAGGGCAAAATTAGGGATTGTTGAGGAAATAAATTCTACATGAGCATGTTAAGTACAGTTTAAACAGTTTAGAATGGTATAACTAGATGAAAGCATTATGCACTTAAGATTCTGATGCCTGCTAGGTCATTTGAGTGTAGACAGGGGCTTTTCCTCTCTCTGGGAGGGAGAGATTCAAGGCTGCACAATGGCTTTGCAGGAAGGCTGAGTGGATCCTGTTATTGTAGAGGACATGGGCTTTTTCCCTCAGGGGGAGGGGCAGCTGGATCACTGGAATCAGTTGACTATGACAGAGAGGCCACCATGGATGTTCTCTTTTATTATAAAAATCAGAATAGGCTTGACATTAGGTCTGTTATCTATTTTATATTAGACATTGCAGATCAAATACACGTTTGATACCATTCAGACTAACAGGACATGTTACTAACAGGACAGGAGACACAGATAAGGGTTTCTGAGTTAATTTGGGAATAACAACTAGCCAAGGCCATTTGGTAAGATAAGATTCTAGAACATGAAGTAATGGTTGAGGTGACCTGCTGATCTGCTCATGTGAGACAGTCACTGGTCTGAAGAGATAAGGCTATTCTTGAAGGTGCTAGATAAACTGTACCCAAGTCTATATAAGCCAGCTCCTATTGTTATTTAGGGCTCTTTCCGAACCCTTCGTTGTTTACCTGGTCGCAGAGATTCCCTAGTCTGGGATGAGAAGTACTTTATTAAAAATCCTATGATGAACCTGCTACCCCAGAAACCATTATTTCAACCAATAAACTTGCCTTGGTTGAAGAAGCTGTTGCACAGTTGTTTTGGGAACCAGATCGATATAAGAAAGACCCCAGAAATAAAAAGCTGGTTATACTATTATTTTGAGAACCAAACTGAGAACCAAACTGAAATAGAAATGACAACAAAAACAAAAGTGCTGTTGCACAATTGTTTTGGTAACCTGACTGAGATCAGAAAGACCACAAGGACAAGGAGCTTTTTGTGCAGTTGTTTTGGAAACCTGACTGAAATTGGAAGGGGCCACGGACATCTCACAAGGTGAGAAATAACCATTTAGTTTTTTTTGCACAGCTCGTACATCAATGACAAGGCCAAGAAAGGAGAACATGGTTTGTGGATGACTAGAAAGACCCTAGATTATTTTCTTTTTACCAATTAGGACTGGAAGTCAAGGTTGAATGAATGAATGAAAGAAAAAGTTTATTGGTCATAACCAAAGGGTACAGTCAGAAGCTTCAGCTTATTTCAGACCCCCCCTTCTCACATTTTTAAGACCACCAAAAAAATTATCTAATTGTCCAACAATCTGTCAATGAAAACAAAAAATCTATATTACACAAAAGATGAATATTACAAAAAAAGAAGAGATAAATAACTAAACAACATATACACTTACTCATACAACTTTCTCGGACTGTACATGCATACAGTAAATATGTTGTGCCTACATATGCATGCATTCACTTACATACATACATACATACATACATACATACATACATACATACATACATACATACATACATACATACATACATACATACATACATACATACATACATACATACATACATACATTAAGCTAATCATCTGAATCAACTAATTAACTCTAAACACCTGCAAAAGATTCCTGAGGCTTTTAACAACTCCCAGCCTGTTTCATTACTCAAAACCGCAATCATGGGTAAGACTGCCGACCTGACTGCTGTCCAGAAGGCCATCATTGACACCCTCAAGCAAGAGGGTAAGACACAGAAAGAAATTTCTGAACAAACAGGCTGTTCCCAGAGTGCTGTATCAAGCCACCTCAGTGGGAAGGAAAAAAAGTGGCAAAAAACGCTGCACAACGACAAGAGGTGACCGGACCCTGAGGATGATTGTGGAGAAGGACCGATTCCAAACCTTGGATGACCTGCGGGAGCAGTGGACTGAGTCTGAAGTACAGTCCTCCAGAGCCACCGTGCACAGGCGTGTGCAGGAAATGGGCTACAGGTGCCGCATTCCCCAGGTCAAGCCACTTTTGAACCAGGAACAGCGGCAGAAGCGCCTGACCTGGGCTACAGAGAAGCAGCACAACTAAACAACAACAAATTTTGCATGTCATTCGGAAATCAAGGTGCCAGACTGGGGAGAAGGAAATGCCAAAATGCCTGAAGTCCAGTGTCAAGTACCCACAGTCAGTGATGGTCCGGGCAGGGTCAATGCAGCTAGCTATCAGGAGATTTTGGAGCACTTCATGCTTCCATCTGCTGAAAAGCTTCTTGGAGATGAAGATTTCATTTTTCAGCACGACCTGGCACCTGCTCACAGTGCCAAAACCACTGGTAAATGGTTTACTGATCATGGTATTACTGTGCTCAATTGGCCTGCCAACTCTCCTGACCTGAACCCCATAGAGAATCTGTGGGATATTGTGAACAGGAAGTTGAGAGACACAAGACCCAACACTCTGGATGAGCTTAAGGCCACTATCGAAGCATCCTGGGCCTCCATCACACCTCAGCAGTGCCACAGACTGATTGCCTCCATGCCACGCCGCATTGAAGCAGTCATTTCTGCAAAAGGATTCCCGACCAAGTATTGAGTGCATAACTGAACATAATTATTTGAAAGTTGACTTTTTCTTTTTTTTGTATTACAAACACTTCTTTTATTGGTCAGATGAAATATGCTAATTCTTTGAGATAGGAATTTTGGGTTTTCATGAGCTGTATGCCAAAATCATCAGTATTAAAACAATAAATGACCTGAAATATTTCAGTTGGTGTGCAATGAATCTAAAATATATGAAAGTTAAATTTTTATCATTAC
>JACXGM010014065.1:0-22429 GCA_016801145.1 Umbra pygmaea | reverse complement strand
TGGCACCGTAAACAATTCTGTAACACACGGTGCAAAACACTACACACATCGTGCATGTGTTACACACTTTGACCAATAATGAAAAACTGCAGTCAGCACATCCATTCAATAGTTAAAACACACATGACATTAGCAACACTCCCGCACACATCGTAAAACACTTAACCTGTAACTGAACACCAATCAGTCACTATATATAGTTCAGGTATGAGCACCTGTCATGAGACAATCGTGAATATGGAGGCTGAAGGACAAAGGGAAAGGAGAAGATGAGGAAGAGACGGGAAGAGGGAGAGGAGAACGAGGAAGAGACGGGGAGTGAAGAGGGAGAGGAGATAGAGGAAGAGACTCTGGTAAAAACCAGACATTAGGACTGAAACATCATCGACCAAAGGGCCATCGAGGATGTCGCCGGGCAGTGCGGGGGCAACATCACCATGTGTGCAGCCATTAGTAGTCAGGGGGTCCTCCATCACCATGCCACCCTGGGTCCGTACAACACTGCACACATACTGACATTTCTGCATGCACTACATGCCGCGGTCACATACGACCAACCAGGGCAGCCCATGTTCGTTGTCATCTGGGATAATATCAGTTTCCACCGGGCTGCTCTGGTCCGGGACTAATTCGCAAACCACAACCATTTCATGGTGCTGTACCTGCCCCCTTATTTCCCGGTCCTCAACCTGATAGGGGAATTATTTTCGGCATGGCGGTAGAAGGTCTATGACTGCCTACACATGCTCGCGTGCCGCTCATGCGAGCAATGGAGGAGGCATGCAGAGACATCGAGGTGGGCTGGATCCATGGGTGGATATGCCACACCCGGCAATATTTTCTCGTTGCCTGGCATGGGAGAACATTGCCTGTGATGTGGACGAGGGGACGTGGCCCGACCCCAATCGACGGAGTGATCCCTGACTTGTAATGGGAGTTGTTTAACTACCTGTACAATGTATCACTGAGGCTTGGTTTCGGGAATAAAAACGGTTTAAAAATTACAAATGACAGAAGTGTCTTGAGTAAAGTTGACCAGTGTGTTGTGTCTGTTTGACTGTTTATTGTTCATGTGCATGTGTGTTAACTATCGATCTGAGAAGGGCCTTTTGAAGTCAGAGTGTTAAGTTTTGATAGCAAAATGGCAGTTTTGACATGGCAGTTCAATGTTAATCTTCAAGTGTTGTGTAAAGCATTCTTGTGTGTTGAGTTTTGACACAATGAGCCAAATTATGCATTTTGTGTGTTAGCAATTGGAAAAAACTGTAATAACTCTCATTAAGTGTTTGTTTACTGAAGATATCATTTGATTCAGTTTAGCATCCAGAATTTTCCCAATTCCTCCATTATGCATGTCTTCAGTTCCACATTTTGCGTTTCATTATGCAGCACTTATTTTTAATCGGAAAACAGGTCAGGACTGCAGGCAGGCCATGCTAGCAGCTGCACTCTCCGCTTATGCAACCATTTGCTTGTAACCCGGGCAGAATAAAGTTTTGTCGTTGTCCTGCTGGAATATAGAGGGATATCTCTGGGAAAGACAATGGCCCTTATTCACAAAACCTTCTCAGAAAATATCTCAGATTGAAATGTGTGATTCATGAAACTGTTGCACCTGGTCAGAATGATTATAGATTTCATCGCAGGGTGATAAATCTGCGAAAACAGTGGAAGCAAGAATGCGCACCACCTGTCCTTTTTTAAATATAACCCATAATATATGCGGGTGTGGCGAATAGCATTCAATAAATTACAGCTTTCAGCATTAATTACATACTTAAGTAATCAAAGACGAATCCTAAAGAGAAATGAAAAAGAGCAAAAAAAGAGAAATTTTAAATTGAATTGGAAGTTCTCATGTCAGAGGTCGCAGACAACACAATGGTTTTATAAAACTTAAATAAGCTTTTTATTTTTACATTTCTAGGTGAACCGAATTCCAACTTCCGTCAAGCTATTACAGAGCAGCACCCAAAATAGAATGCACCTGTCCACCTTCTTCCTGATCCTCATAGATCCTGCATGTTTCTGACTAATGAAATCCTGAAAAAACAAGACCAGATATTTCACGAACTTGGTTGTGGTTTTCGTATGCTGGAATTGGAGAGGAAGGAAGATCTCACAGGGAGTGGAGTTCTTTGATTTACATTGAACTCACAAGGGACTGAAACACATAGGTATTCCAGTACTGAGTGGAGTTGGCTGACAGATGGTAACAAGCTGCAAACTAATATATACTATATCAATACACTGCGTTCCCAATTATTATGCAAATTGGAATTAAGTGTCATAATCATTAAATTTTGTCATCATTAAAAACTCATGGATGGTATTGTGTCTCCGGGCTCTATAGATCACTGAAATCAATCTCAGGCACCTGTTATAATTAGTTTGCCAGGTGAACCCAATTAAAGGAAAACTATTTGTAAATGATGTTCCACATTATTAAGCAGGCCACAGATTTCAAGCGATATGGGAAAGAAAAAGGATCTCTCTGCTGCGGAAAAGCATCAAGTAGTGTAATGCCTTGACAATGTATGAAAATATTAGGTATTTCGAAAGAAAACTTCAGCATGATCATCATACTGTGAAGCGATTTATACAGGCATAATGAGAAAGGTTAATGCCAGACAAATTCATCGGATTAAAAGAGCAGCTGCAAAAATGTCATTACAAAGCAGCAAACAGGTATTTGAAGCTGCTGGTGCCTCTGGAGTCTTGTGAACCTCAAGGTGTAGGATCCTCCAGAGGCTTGTAGTTCTGCATAAACCTACTATTCGGCCACCCCTAAGCAATGCTCACAAGCAGAAACGGTTGCAGTCGGCCCAAAAATACATGAAGACTCATTTTCAAACAAGTCTTGTTTCCCGATGAGTGCCGTGCAACCCTGGATGGTCCAGATGGATGGAGTAGTGGATAGTTGGTAGATGGCCATCATGTCCCAAAATGGCTGCGACATCAGCAAGGAGGTGGCAGAGTCATGTTTTGGGCCTGAATCATGGGGAGAGAGCTGGTAGGCCCCTTTAGGGTTCCTGAAGGTGTAAAAATGACCTTGGCAAAGTATATAGAGTTTCTGACTGACCACTTTCTTCCATTGTACAAAAAAATCTCATGCTGCAAAGAATACCTGTAACGCCCAGCCCAGTGAGCCCACTTGACTCTTTTAATTATACTGTACAAAGTGAAATGCCCAAAATTATACTGATTTGTCTTTGGGGAATGTTGTTCTCAAAGTGTGGATTTTTCTCTGACGCATCTGTTGGCAGTTTTGTGAGCATCCTTGCTCTTGAAGGACTAGGCCTTTTATGTAGGCTCGTTTTATTCTACGATTACACAATTGCTTCACCTGTTTCACATCACCTTCTTATTTCAACTTGTTACATCGCTATTAGTACTAAATTGCCTCTGTCCCAACTTTTTTGGAACGTATTGCATGCATTTATTTCTAAATAAATGTTTACCTAAAAAACTTTAAAAGCAGTTGATCAGGTAAAACATCAAATACCTTGTCTTTCTAAGTTTTTTTAAAAATACAATTCAAGGTACATTTACAAATCACTCCTCTTTGTTTTATTAGCATTTTCCATGCTGTCCCAAATGTTTTGGAATTGGGGTTGTACATCAAGTTATGTGGACGGCCCAAGTTGTGTGGACGGCCCCTAGGTTGAATCTCAGTGCTAGATTATATTACATTATGCCAACTTAAATGTTGATGAGTTGAAATTGAGGTTTGAAGCATGATTTAATAAACAGTACCACTGTCGAAAAGACAGACCAATAAAGATCAGGAGAAAGACTAAAATAGTGGGATTTTTAAAACTGTGTTGTTTTCATAAATCCAAAGTACTTCAACAGGGCTTAGTCCCTATAAAAGAAGTATACAAACATTTGAATTCATTAGAAACATCTTAAAACATTGAAAGCTGGACTGAAAATTAAACCCAACCCCACAAAGTCATTTATTTCAAGCTTGGGATGGTAATTTTCCGAAGCTGATGGTGGTAAAATGTAAATATTTAATAACAAAACAAGCAAAGCAGAAACTGAAGCATCCCTCCTTCCCTTCCCACTTGCGCAACCGCCCCTATTTCTCTACACTTTCCTTCTTCTCTTCTCTCCGGTACCGCCCTTGTCTTCCTCCACCTTCGTCTTTTCCACTCTGTCTCGCAGTCTCCTCCTCCTCTCCCCCCCTTGTATTCTTCCTCCACCTCCCTTTTGTTTTTACGATGCCCAGCTTCCTCATAAACTTTTGTGGTGTTTGGAATCCATTAGGAGCAATATCCCACTTCTCAAAACATCCTGGCTTCTTTTGGGGAGAGCAGAGCCAGGAGACGTGGGAGGACAGGGGAGGGAGGGGGCAGATTTCCATTTCTATTGAATACAGACGGATCGAGAGAGAGAAAGAGAGAGAGAGCAGGGACACAGAACAGTGTCTAAGGGAAGCTGAGCTTAACAATCCCTCATATCGCTCTTGGTTCACAGACCAGCGAAGACATGAGAACTACAAACAAATAGCAAACACATCGGAGAGGACTACGTGTGCTCTGGCAACAGGCTGACTGTCTGTGAATCCTTGGTGACTCGAGGACCGTCCATGTGAAACCCTTTCATTTTAGAGAAACTGAAAGCATCACCTCAAAACTATACTATGACTATATGAATAGTAAAATTAATAGTTACGTTTAAGGAGTAAAAAGAGCTGTAACATAAATACACAGCAAAGTCTTCCAGTGAAGTGGGTGAGAGGGGGCAGGAGTCGGTTCCTCCTTAAGGAACAACAGTCCCTACATAACAATGGATGCTTCCTGGCAGGGGCCAGCAACAAAGACACTTCCTTCAAGCCTGCCCTCTTGCATGCGCTCTTACTTCCTGGATGAAGCCCACATGCGCTCTTACTTCCTGCTTATGTGGCCTAATTTCCTGTTTGAGGCCTGAGCTGGCGCTCTAACATGTGCTCTCTACTAATCACCCATTGCTCTCTGACCTCTCCCACACAAACACACACACAAACACACACACACTCCCTCAAGACCTCTACTTCACCCAAAACTATCATCAGACTCCCACACGCCCCTGTGTTCCTCAGTACAGGCCTGGTCATGAGACAAGAGGAAACAAAACGCTGGATAATCCACAGAACATAACAAATTATAGATGCATCAATGTTCAATAAAGAAAGAACCTCTTTCTGGAATTGCTTTCAGATGTAAGATTTGTTCCATATTTACAGTAACGCTGGTTTTCTGAAAACGGCACAGTGTTATTAAAAGTTGTTGGTCCGGCATCCTAGCTTAAGGTGGACTAAATGTCATGTTTCTCAATGGCACCTTCGTATGGCTGCATTAAGTCTGCTTCCCCTATCTGTGAGTACCGTAAATTATGTCTTCAGTGCTGCACACTTTGATGCTTCTAGTTTCGAGGAGGGGTCATAAAAAGAGAAATGGAGAACAGGGTTATTATTTGCTGGAGAGTTAAAGATATAGAGGGAGAGAAAGAAAGGTAGAGACTCCAGATGTGTAAGGAATGTTCTGGCTGCTGCTTATGTGTGTGTGTGCATGTGTGTCTGTGTGCGGGCGTGCACACCCCACCGCCTGCAGATCGTTAAGAAGCTGTCAAGCCTCCAGCACTTCACCGTGTGTTAATTTAAGGACTAACATACACACACACACACACACACACACACCACGTCTGTAGTCTTGTCACATGACTATGGACTGAGACGCTCAAACCAACACCACCGCCTCACCACAGCATTCTGGGAACAACCTCACAGACAGAGGCAGACCCACCATGCACCTGGAGAACAGAACCTGCGTCACAGTCCGAGGGTCTTCTAAACCCCATCCTCCATCTGTTTCCAGTTAAAGCGTTTTATTGGTCACATACACGTTATAGCAGATGTTGTCACAGGGGGAGCGAAACGCCTTGTCTCGGCTCCTATACAATGCACTCTAATATAAAACCACAAAGCGAAAGTCCACATGTGTACAGTGTACCAAAATACAAATAAAACAAAAACAATACAAAAAAGAAGTGCATTGAAAGTCACAAGTGTTCATAACATACATGGGGCTGCAGCGTGAAGGAATGTGTGTGAGCGTGCATGTTAATGTGTGTGTATGTTGAGGGTTCGGGTGTGTGCGCAGTGCGTTTGTGTGAATCAGCTGATTACGAGTGTGTAAATGTGCAAAAGCATTTTAAGGTGCAGACCAGACTGCAGTTAGACAGGCAGTTAGTTTAATACTACTGGCCTGAGGGAAGAAGCTGTTGCTCAGTCTCATGCTCTTGATTGTGATGCCCCTGATCTCTGTCTGCTAGTTGGTATCCGTGACAACATCCCATGACTCTGGTGGGCGATGTCTGTCCCCTCCCACCACCCTGTCATCTCTCTCCACATCTCTCACTCTTTCCACCGATGCATCCAGCCAGTTGTCTCTCTTTGTCTTTGCACTCTTCTGTACATTCTTAGTGCTGTTAATGTCTTGTAACCACAAAACACTAAAACCAACTGAGAAAGGGCATGGATGTAAAGGCCTCTACAGCTGAACCTTACCATCCACTTACTGGCCCAACCACGTGACCACAGGACAACCCAGACTCCACTGCCACCCTACTCCATCTGTCTAAAACAGCTATCACAATCCCTGTTTCTGCCTCGCATTTGTCCTGACAGTGTTGGCCTACTGGTGGGTGCTAGATTGCATTTCTTATGGCCAGGGAGCCCAGGCTGCTTATTGATGGCTGGGGTGAGGGAGGCTAGGGCTGGGGTAAAGGATCATGGGGGCTGGCAAGGGGTGTATGGTCTGAAAGGAGGCTGAGCTGTTTGTTCAGCTGCTGGTGGGCTCAGAGAGAGAGCAGACCACAGAGAAAGTACCTTCCATTCGCCACAGAAAACAGGGAGAGAAACACTGAAGGAAACCAAGCGATGACAGTGCACTGCTTTTTTAACTTCAACCTGAATGCTGACTAAGCTAACATATTGGTACAGGAGGCGGGATTGGCTGCACTTACAGCTGTACTAAGTGCTCCGCATGCTACTGTCTGTGTTAATCATAGGACAACTCATGTCTGATTCATAGACAAGCTGTGAAATAAATTAATGCCATTGGGCTGCCACGGCGCCCAACATATCTGTAGCCTCAAACAACGAAACCTGCTCAAACTGGTTCCTGGCCAAAATGTGAAGCAATAGTATTTCTCATCACTATTCAGACTTCTATCTTAGCAATGTCTTCTGAAAACATGGTGGTAGACGCTGAGGCTTGAAGTGTTATTCTACCTTCCGAACAGAATGCCTAGTCTTTGGCCCATCTCGAACATCTAGACCATCCCCGTTATCCTGAGGCCACACAGAAACAAACCCTCTTCCTCTTGAATAGCTCTCTGTCGACCATTCTTTCCCCCCTTTCAACCTTCTCCCTCTCAGTCGCTTTCCCTCTCTCTCTTTCCATCCTGTTTCTTTACTCTCAGATAGCAGCCCACTGACCAGGGGGCTAGAGTACTCTCCAGTCAGCAACTCTCACTTCCTCCCAGCACTTCCTTCCAACAACACGGTGGAAAGACTGACCCTAGATCAGAGCAAACAAGGCCGCAGTCAGAAAATACCCTGAACCGCATGAAGGGACCGCTGCACCCAGAGAAGCTGTGTGCCCCAGCCCCCTCTCCCCGCTGACTCAACATAATGTCCAGTTTTTTTCAAGGAAGGTGATAATATCAACCCTGAGGACACAGTAAAATGTATTTTCTACCCATTAAATTAGGGACATTTGTTTTGACATAATCCCATTTCCTTTTGATAATAGGACAGGCATAGGTACTTCAGCATTATGGATTTATTTTGTTTATTTTTTTGTAATTTTTCCCCATATTCCTGCCTTCCAAATTTCCACCAACCCTGCCTTGTTGGCAGCTCCTCAACTACTTGTAAGAATGCGAGAGGTGCGCAGATGACCACAACACCCAGCCGCAGATTTTATTTGCACTGCTCATCCAACACGGAAGACTTTAGTCAGATCATGTACAAGATGTTTATGTTCAACAACTATATTTCCGCGGTTGAATTTACAGGCGCCCGACCTGGACACAAGGAGTCGCTGGAGAGCAACGTGGCAGGACAGATAATCTGATTTATCTAACCCAAATAAGGTAAAGGTACTTTAGTGTCACGTACTGAAATATATTCTCTGCATTTAACCCATCCCTCAAGGGAGCAGTGGGCAGCCATTTACAGCACCTGGGGACCAACTCCAGCTCTAAGCCAGTGCCCTCTCCAGGGGCACTGACTAGAGAACCTAACCTGCATGTTTTTTGATGGTGGGGGAAACTGGAGAACCCAAAGGAAACCCATGCAGACACAGGGAGAACATGCAAACTCCATACAGAAAGGCCGGGCGGACCGGGTTTCGAACCCAGAACCTTCTTTCTGTGAGGCCACAGTGCTATCCACTGTGTTAATTTGCTATGATATGCGTTGCCTTTTGCAGGAGGTTTGAGGAAAGTCAGAGAACCCATGGTCAAACTCAAACCAGTTTCTATCATGACGTAGACTGTCCTGTAATACAGCGACTTAGCCCACTATGCTACACCATAGCATTATGTATTTTGTTAACCAATGGAGGAACGGCGATAAGAACCTGCCTCCATTTCTCAGTCTCTGAGTGACAGGAAACAAGACCTGCCTCCATTTTTCAGTCTATGTGTGAGAGGAAACCAGTCCTGATGTCCCAGCTGTCTATAGCCTGCCATTCCTGAGCTGCAGCAGCTCTCAACCCACACACAAACTCTTTATTTCATCCGTCTCTCTCATGTAGACTGCCATCCCAGAACAAACGTCCTTACACTTTCAACTGTTTCCCTCCTTTAGGAGGCATCACAACATTACTATCTACTTGGCAAGACAACTCTGATATTCATGCAGTCCATGTCTGGAACAAACTGACTCCAGAAAACAAATCTGTCAGCAGTCAATTCACAGGCAGATGTCTTTGTATGTTTGTTTCCATGGCTACTGAGTGCTCACTTTGTTTTGCTGTGTATTCTACTTCCTTCATTCCTGTTCTTTATCTGGGTATTGTAGTATTCTAGTTCTCTTGATACAATCTGTTGAGACATTAGCATGGAGATTGTACATGACTAAGCTAGCAATCTGAGTTGCTGTAGGAGGTTGAGGGGTTCTGTGGTGACAGGGGGTATAGAGGTGTTTTTTGGCATCGACAGAGTCTTCAGTGCAGGGCGAGGAGTGGATAAGAAGAGGCTCCAGCAGACGTTTCAGCTTTGGAAAAGGGCAATTATGAGTGTGGCTCAGTGGTGCAGGCAACTGTGTGTTAGTGTTTGTTTGTGCATGCATGCGTGTGTGTCAGAATCTCAATGACTGATGCTGTCTATTTACGCATGGGTCTGTGAGGACAGCTTCTCATTAGTCTATAGAGGTCTAAGAGGCAGACAGACAGCAGCTATAGGCTGAAATATTGATGTCATTTCTCCCTGTGTGCACATGTGTGTATGCGTGCGTGTGTGAGAGCTTAATAATATTCCTTCAAAGACAATTGACGATGTTGATTGTCAAAGTGTCATATCTCCCTGGTACCATTGGAAAGAGGGAGTTCTTCTGCAAAGAATGAGGGGTGTTTTGTTGGTGGCGTGGTTTGGCAAGCTCAACGCATCTGGTTTTCCCACCCTTTAAGGCAAATTAACATTCCTAGGTATCATTTTATGCCAAGTTTCCACCTGAGATTTTACCTGAAAGGATCAAACATTTCTGGCTCAATTTCCACCAAATACCACTCCTGTCTCACTGGCCAACAACCTAATTGGTCCTGCTCTACACCAAGGCCAGTGACTGGCCGCTGGCCTGTCCAAAACTATGGCTAAATGTAAACATGGGTTTGGCAAAAGCCTCGACGAGGATGTGGGTTCTGCTGGCTGGTGGTCTAATGCTCCCTGGCTTTCTCGGCCACAAGACAGACTCCTGATGAAGTAAAAAAAGACCAGCATGCCCAATAACATGAACACTGGTGACAACCTGGAGTTTCTCAGGTGGAAGCCTGTGATCACAAGGGAACAATGACGAAATTCTATAATTTGTCTATGTTCCTAAGTCACTTGAAGTAATTGTTAGACTGTCTTGCTCATCAGGCAATTATATGTGAATGGGTTATATGGCTCTGTGTATATAAATGCGTGTGATACAAATTTGTGACATAATGATTATTTGCGGAAACAATAAATGTTTGTTTACAAAGAAAAAAGTCGTGAAGCTTTTGTTACATAACATAGAGTAAATGTTTCATCTGCCAACATCATATCCTGATGCCAGAGAATGGTAATGCTGTTGCTCCTTTAGTGCAGGATTTTCTATGTGTTCTTGTTGTTTATGATATTGTATCCTATTTGATTACTTTGTGAGAGTGCCTTTTCAAACCTACTTGCTTTTTGTATTAATGGCGGTTTTGATGTAGGGCGCCATATTGTTCTACTCAGATTGCTTTAGGTAACACATTCACCACAAAATGGCCCTTAACACCATGTTATGTTACTGTCACTAGGATATTCTATTTTGAATGTTTTATCAAATTGTTTATTCTATTTTTGCCCTGTTCATTTGTTATTCTATTAGAATGTTTATTGAAAACGTTGTCCTATATACGATCATGTTTATATTTTATTTTTGGATTAGTTATTTATATTTGTAATTTTTTTCTAAATACAATACGTAGCTATAATTTTTTGATGTGCTTAAACTGTGTTTCTACCCTTATTGTTGTGTTATTAGATTTCAGGATTAAATATTCACTGCTATTGTAATGGAGCTTTTACCATGTTAAGGTAGAGAGAGGCATCTGTTCAGGTGCACTGGAGCTAGACTAATGTTTGCCTACTCTCTCCATTCAAAATATTGAAAGGAGGGTGTGGCTGGGGGGTCTGTGTATATGTTTTGTTATTTGTGTTTTTGTTTGTATCCTTTCTCTGTCCATTCTGTATGTTTTACCTTATTGTTTTGTGGCTATATTTGTCTTAGATGGTTAATGATGTTTGTCTTTTCTTCTGGAAAAATATTCCCCTAAATATTTGTTAAATTTGCTAAACACTCACCAACCTATATTTGTATGAGACATGAACTATGTTATTGATACAACTCTGGACTGCTCCAGACCCAGAACTATGTTTCAGATTTTATGATTCAGAATGGGTGTACTGATCAATGGAGATTTCAGAATCCATAAGCTTGTGAACACTTTCTGTACACATGTATATCCATGTTTTGTCGATCACTTGCTGCTACTGAATGTAATATCCTCAGAATATTTACAAATTGTTATTCAGATCATGTCCCCCTTACTCTTGACATAGTTCTCTCAATTCAACCCCATACCCCTCCATGCTGGAGATTCAATTCCCTTCTTATATCTGATACAGACTTCTGTGGCTTTATCAATACCTCCATTGATTACTTCCTGTTCTTTAATCAGACGTCCTCAATCTCCCCTTCGCTCCTGTGAGACATATATGGTAAAGGTGAGATTGTCTCTTACTCTTCTAATCTAAATAAAACCCAGAAGGCTAAAATGGAGGATCTTACAAAAGCTATTCTGGATGTGGCCTGCCAATATGTTCAGTCACCATCTCCAGAGTTTTAGAAACACTGCCTGAACTTGTAGCCCGAATCTAACATTTCATCCACCAAAGATGTAGAAATGTTACTTTTGTGTACATGGTCTATATACTATGAGCACGGCTGGCTCACCAATTAAATTGTGGTGCTGCCACCTGCCTGACTTCAAATAGCTTAATTTCTGATACTAAAGGGATTACTGACATCCTTCATATCTTTCCATTCCTCACTTTACAAATCCGAATTCCCATCAGACACCACCAATATGACTCCGTTTTTGGACTCTTTGGAGACTCCCACAGTTTCACACTAATTCCTCAGATGGCCTTGATCCCCTCTAAGCCTTGAAGAGGTGGTTGAGGCTATTACATCTATGTAAAGAAGCAAAGCTCCAGGTTCATATGGGTTTCCAACTGATTTCTTTAATATTCTCTACATCTAGCCAGCACCTTTTTTTCAATGTTTATTGAGTCACTGGAACTTGGTGTGTTGCCTTCAACCTTAACACAAGCATCTAGAGCTCTTTTTTTAAGAAGGGAAAGGACTACACTGACTAGTTTGCCCTGGAACGCGGGACCAGGCAGGGTTTCCCCCTGTCCCCCTTACTCTTTGCCATTGCCATTGAGCCCCTTTTGGTAGCGTTGCAGGCCTCTGTCTCTTTCCAGGGTGTATCGCAGGAGGGCATTGAGCATAGGTTACCATTGTATACGGATGACCTGCTGTTCTATGTACATAACCCGCCACCTTCTTACCGTCTATTCTGTCCATTCTGGATCATTTCTGTTATTTTTGTGGTTACAAGCTTAATCTCCAAACGAGTGAATGTTTTCCAACTGACATAGCAGCATTGTAGCTTCAGCAAATAAGACTGCCCATTCAGCTTAAAGCTACATTGTGTAAGAATTGCTCCCATCTAGCGGCAAAATTGTATATGACAACCAACTGAATACCCGTTCTAGCCACTCCCGCTATTATGCCAGCAACTCTGATTTTCTTTTTCTTTTCAAAACTATAGCTCTCGTTTTAATTCATTGCAATAATCATAGTTAATACGTTGTATAGCTAGTGAATTGTAACCAAATGCAATTGTATTGTGTGTAAAGAAACTTTAACAGTAACAAATATGTTGTACACACTATTTGATTGAATGTATTTTCAGTGTCTCAGTGTCTCACCTTTCAGTTCCAATTGAACTCATGTGGCAAACATACTTACAAGTTTTATAAAGAATTTCTCATGCTTCTTCAATCACAGTGATCAAAATAGCTGAGTGCTTTGTTTTTATCACATTAATTGATTCAGCGCACTTTATTTGAAATAGCCCAACTTAGCTTGGTCACTTTGCCGCAGTTGACAGAATAGTGCTAAGTTACAAAATGCAGAGGAACCTATGACTACTCCTCTCGGGAAAACAACACAATCATTTGCTAAGTGATTTACACTTACAGTACCTGAATGAAAATGCCTGGAACACACTTTCAATGAACTTGGGATGTCTGCAAAGAGTATGTCCGTGCGTCTTTGGATATCCAGGCCATCCGTCTTCGCTTGGATACATCGGAAACATTTTCCAGGCCGGAAAACAATGAAAATAAAGTCTGTTGTCTATCTTTTTGCCCCGTCGATCGGGTGAACGGACATTACATCCAACAACACAAAAGGTTCTTCCTATAACTAAAATATCCTCGGCGTGTTACAACAATGACAGTATACAAAACAAGTGGCCTCACAAAATGGCGATTTTTCAGCCAGCGCGGGGACATCACGCCCCCAACCTCTATAGCATAGGGCCAGTACTGCCATTACATGTTCTCGAGAATATACGTGATCCTCCATCTTCAACAGGCTTTCAAATCTGCCGGCAGTCGTGAGTAATCTCCCCCTGGCATTCGTCAAGGTGCCACTGAGTGAAAAAGTGCGAAAGGCAGAGCTTGAATTTCCAGGTTTCCTTTTTGGCTAATGTATTTTAAAGATGGAGGCGTAACATGGCTGCCGCAATTCGAGCAAATCCATCGTATATATTCTGAATGGAAGATTCTATGTTCATGAGAATACTAGATTAGTTGGTGGATGTAATTACACATGGATGAGCACATATTTTTGAAAGAACTGATATGCCTGCGCTGCTCTCTGATGCTCCAAATTGGACGTTAGTGGCAACAGAAGCATTGCTGCATGAGATGCTAGTTGACACTACACTCGACAGCAGCTAATGTTAGCGTACCGTATGCTAGCAGCTGGGTTAAACACAGTTAATATGCTGACAGCTAAACAGTGTGCCTGTATTTCACTGTAGAGGATCCAACAGCGGTACGTTAGGCAGTATTCAGCTGCCATTGTTGGAAAAACAACACAGACAATGCGTTCACTTGAAATTGGTAGCCTCGTGGTACATTCAAAGTTATTGGGAAATACCCAATTGGTAGCCTCGTGGTACGTTCAAAGTTATTGTGAAATACCCCTTTCCCATCTGGTGGTTGTTTTTGTCATTCAAAAGCCATTTACTAGTGAAATACGTCATTGTTATAAGTTATAGTTATTACTGTATTATTAAATCATTTAATTTTGACCATATGACCTTAGCAATAAACAAGCTGTTCTTTAATGTGGCTGACTGTTGTTTATTACCCCTTTTTTTTACTTTCTAAAAAAGTATCAGTTTAAGCACCGTTTAGGCACCAGCACCGTTTTAAAAGTATCTCTTTAGCACCAGTATCAGAATGAAACCGATACCCAACCCTAATGGCAATGCATCAACATACTGAATGATATGTGGTGGGTAGTGAGTTCTGGTTTAAAGCTTAACCCAAGACTTCACCAGTGGTTTATTCTGGTAATTAGACAGGAGGCTGGCCACAGCAAACAACTGGTTGGTACTGCCAGCAATTGAGACTGGGATGGTATTGTCAAACAGCTGATTCTCTTTAATCCGAGACTAGCCATCTCCTGCGTCTTGTGTACCTTGCCTCCAGAAAACTGCTCCCCTTTGTTCAGAAATGGTGGTCTGTAAACGTTGCAGGGTACAAGGTCATCTATGGTGAATCCTCTGTCTACCATGACCGCCATGCCCTTGTCAAGTAAAGGGATGATCCCTGACCATTTGAACAGCTCCTTGTCACTGAGAGATCCAGAAAACAGATACGAAAGTGACCACTCCATTGGGTGCGATGTCTATCATCCTCTTCATGGTGATGTGAGACTTGTACTGTGAGAACATTTCACTCTGGAGGAGTAGGGAGGACAGATTTAGTCGCAGGGAGAGGTAACAAAAACAACTCATCGATAGGTTGTAGGCACCATGCATGAAATGAAAACATTAAAACCTTGTCATATATGCACCATATCTATCTATATATTGCACAACATTTAGCTTGTTTTGGATCAATGCCACACATATTTACATCTATTAATCTGACAACCATTTGGTGTGAAAGTATTTGGCCACACTTAAACCCTAGTAAACTTGTTATTAAGCCTATAAACCCTAGTTTTCACTCTAATCCTTTCACATGGAAAGGATGAAGTATAATAACTTAAAAAACCTCCCAAACAAAGTTATGAGCTTAATTTTATTATTAGAGTTTGAAAGCTTAACAGGCGGTGAATTTGTGTGAGCTCAGGTGTTAGATCAGTGTGGGTTGAGGTGTCTGAGGGACGTTGGACCAAGGATCGCTGTGTGACACACAAAATCGTCTTTGTTGCAGGTTCAATCAGCTTCCAAAATACATAAAGTGTGAATATCTTGCAAACCTGAAATTCTGAAATGTAACTATAAAGATTTGCATTTCACACATTTATCTTACTAATGTACTTATCATACAAACATTTTGACTTTGATACCGATACTTGCTTTCATGTCTCGGTACCACGGCAAAATCACAGATAAACAAAAACACATTAAAAACATGTATAAAATATCAGACTATTTAAAACTCTAGTATAGTATGTAATACACAATATTATTATTTTTCTTTTTTTCATTTTCTTTTTTTAATTAGACTGGTTATATTGTATAGGCCAAAATGCCCCAATTTTATGTGATCCAAACACTTGGATTTCCCCCCGGGGTTAATTTCTTACATTTTTTTCTCCTTATAGCTGATTCATTCAGGTCATGTATATTTTGCTTTCATTTAATAACTTCTCATTTCGAAATTGAATTATCAAACCTCATCTAGATAATAATAAACATGGTAGTTATATTGTTATTTGATAATTTTTCTAAAACAATTTAATAGTTGTGCATTTTGTGCATATATAGAAAACATGATTGTTTTTCAAAAGACCCAATCTTGCCTGATATCCTATGATTATTCATGGATTGGGAACATGTGTGAAATTTGTGGCTGTCCGTATGTGATAGTACCTACTGTGGGAATTAAAACCAAGGGCCTAGACTTGGACCCGGAAGTTGAAGCAGCCCTCGGTGGATTCTGATGCTAACTGGCTACCACTCTACGTTAGCATTCCATTCATTTTAGGGGTCACTTTGACAGTGAATAAATTTACA
Source organism: Umbra pygmaea (assembly GCA_016801145.1). NCBI lineage: Eukaryota > Metazoa > Chordata > Actinopteri > Esociformes > Umbridae > Umbra > Umbra pygmaea. The sequence continues at coordinate 6,308 of JACXGM010014065.1, read as the reverse complement.
TCCGAAGTTTTTAAAGACTATATTTGTCCATTGTTTATTTCTATAGAAACAGGACAATGTTTAAAAAGCTCCATTACCTTGTATCGTACGTCATAGTTATGCTAACTATTGTGTCGTAACCACATGATTTACTGTCGCACAGTAGAGATATTATCGTATAATCCAGGAGAAGCTTGCAGGAAATCAGGGGGACGTGAAGGCATACAGTTAAATAGACAATAATTAATCAGAATACTAAGTTGCTCCTGCTCCTATGCTCATGGACAACTCCTACTCACGCTCTCCTTCCTCTGCAAGAGGCAAGATTCGGAACGATTCAGATCTCTGAATTCTCTTGGCATGGCTAAGATAAGAATTACAACTTTCAGAGACGTTGCTCACGTCACATCTACATCATCACGCTCAGCTTGAGGCTGCACAGTACGCTCGGCTACCACCGAAGAAGTGCTTCTAATTGGCTTCACTTGCTCTCCATAGGAATGAAGGGTGTCTGTTGGTCCATTCATATGCTGTCACTGCCAAAAACGGGAATATTATGATCGGTGACTTATTTCGTGAGAATATTAAAATGTGTTACATTGGGCCCTATTTTAACGATCTAAGCGCATGGCGTGAAGCGCGTGGCGCAAGTGCGCTTTGGGCTTGACCAAATCCACTTTTGCTAGTCTGAAAGCAGAAAAAAGGTTCCATGCACCAGGCGCATGGTCTAAAAGTGTTGTACTAAGTGTCTTCATTAATTAATGGGTGTGTTTTGGGCGTAACATGCAATAAACCAACCAGAGATTCATCTCCCATTCCCTTTAAGAGCCAGGCACCTTTGTGCCTTTTGTGTATTGCTATTATGAAGGCGGATTTGCACCGTAATATTTTTATTTGTAATCTTTTGCATGTTTGTGTGCTGCTGAGCTTCCCTGTGTGTGTGCAAAAGCATAGTACGCACGCACTGGGCCTATGCCATAGGTGCATTTGACTAATTTGCTGTTAAAATAACTATGACGTGCTGCACCATTGACTTTAGACCAGCTTTTTGTTGGTAAATGGTGCGATAACTTTCCGATGCCTCAAGATAGCAATACACCCAGAATGATCCTGAACACACCTCCCTGTTAGACCAGCACTCCCATGGGCGCAAATATAGGCGCAGGTGCATTTTCTATTTAAACAACGCGGACGCCTGATGGGAAATTGACAACTGCGTTGGTCTTAAACTAGCAAAGACACTTGCGATCAGACTTGGCGCTGCGTTGCGACGGGTGCAAGATAAGGCCGAATGTTTACAAATGCAGTGGACTTATTTAACTGTAAAGAGTCAGTTAAAGAGTCATTTAAATAGTCGTTTAAAGAGTCGTTTAAAGGGTCGTTGTCAGACACATGCTTCTAGAGGTTCAGTCTTGCCCCATTTTTGAAACACCTTTTCAAATTGGCATTGCAATGTTTTGTTGTTTCCCCTTTATTATTAGACTTTTAAACGATTTTACTACGAGCACCATGCATTCATTTAAGGACGACTGTGCTGCGTTGCCTATCTAAGCAGAAGGTTTCTCTCCCTCTTCCATTTCTACACAGACACAATCTAAAGGGCATATGCACGCCCACTTCCCTAACGTAACAGCATTTATTTTCCAATGGATATGATGTTGCCAGATGTTTCGTTCCTTTTATTCCAATGAAAAGCAACGTTAATTTTCTCTCGCAATGTTTTAATTAAAAGTTTTGAAATATATGAAATGCTAGTATTGTACCATTTAGAAATGTTGGTATTGCTGTATTTTTTCAGTACCAGTTTACCGCACACCCACTGCATAGAGCCTATTGTTGTTGTGTGTGACTTTCTATGCTTTTTTAACCAAGCCTCGCTTTCATTTCAGTCAAATCATAAATGGCAGAAGTATTCACAGCACTTCACTTTTTCCACATTTTATGTTACATGCTATGTTACACCCTTATTCCGAAATGGATTAAATGAATTATTTCCCAAAAAATTCTACAAACAATACCCCATATTGACAATGTGAAAGAAGTGTGTTTAATATAAAAATAAGTATATATAAAAAAGCACATGTACATACTGTCACAATGTTGTTTGATGTAGAGGAGAGAGGGAGACCAAAGGCAGATAGATGGTTGTTGCTTATTTATTTGACTTGATCTGGAAAACATACAGATTGCAGGTTGCAGGGTACCATCGGAGTGAGTGCACAATGGTTATACTTATATTGCCTATGTGCTCTTTCAGTGGCATGAACACTGATAGCTTAACACACAAGTACAGAGCATACGCATTAACTTCCAAACTCCAACAACTGGTCGGAGCGATTGCACAATGGTTATACTTATATAAGTACAAAGCGCACGCATTAACTTACTTTATCATGTGTAGCTAGGCCCGGATAGCCTTCTAACACATTAAATATATTTTTGTAATGTTAACCCTAACCTTAATCCTAACCTTAACCTCAGTAACCATATGGCTAACCTTAAACGTGAACGTTAGAATATAATTTTGAACGCTATGAAATGTATGGAATGAAACGTGCAGGTGCAACTTAATAGAAGGAAAATTACAGCCTAACAACAAAATGTGCAGCTGAAATGTAAAACCACCTCAACTATGTTAGAATAGTTCACGTTTTCAAAATTGTTTCCTGAGAACGTAATTTGGGAGATCTTCTGAGATATACAGTAGAAATAAAATGCAACATTCTGAGACATTGATTTTCATGCATGATGTCATATAGAGCAAAAACAAATACAAAAACATATGTTACATTTTTAGGTAATTAATGTAGAATACATGTAAACCATGAACAATACAACTGTAATATCTATATTGGCATGCTCCCAGGTCTTGAGCATCAGTGTGACAATGTTAGAGGGACATACAAATAGGTCAATAAAACATATTATGTACATATTTTTCACTATTTCACCATATGTTTTTCAAAATGATGATGTGTGCGATAGTTCGAAACCCGTAATAAAGTACAACGCTACATGACATACTGCATCTAAATGTTTCAATGCTGAAGCAGACTCATGCATGTAGTAGCTAATGTTAGCTAGCTAGACAAATAGCTAAAGAAAATTAGCAATTACATAACCCAGAATCACAAGCAAGGCATCAATAATATTGTCTTTAGCATCTCTCAGATATCCGTGAAACTACTCAGAATACCGAGGAAGCTAAAACAATATGTTGAGATATATGCAGATTGCATTAGTAGTGTGAGTGGATGGTGCTGTGTCAGCAGTGAGTTTGCTTTGTCATTTGCTGGTCTCAGACCTGTGTTTCTGTGCTGACAATCTTTTTTTATAATACTTTCATAAGGTTGACAATAAAATTAACAATAATCAAACATATGCGCCTTACATTTTTACCCCCCGTACACCCCTCCAACAAAACAGAACATCCCTCCCACCAAACATGAGCCCCCTCAGCCCTGCACTCAACATGACCCCCATCAACCCCTACCCTCCACACCAACACCCAACCTGCCCCACACATAGATCCCCCAGAAATACAAAATCACTGAAAATCTGTCCAAAGATGCTGTTTACCCACTCTGTTGACAACTAGGTTAATGCTTCACCTGGAGCTGGACCTAGAAGCACACAGTTTGTGGAAATAAAACAAATGGAAGAAGAATGGGTGGATGATGGATGGATGATGGGTGGATGATCTGTGGATGACTCTGAAACTCCAGGAGGAGATAGCAGAAGCTTCCTCCCTCGCTGCCTTGTACAAACCAGAATGGGCAGAAGGAGCGCAGACATTATCAGAATAACCCTTTCAAGGCATGTGGAACACTCACAGAGACACTGATTGGTCTGTAATTGATGTTTATTGTTAGATCAACACTTTGAACCCTTTAAACCCTCAAATCATTCTCATTACAATACTTGAACAGATTGCATATGGAAGACTGGTGCCCAGATGCTGATGTCATCAACATGGATACAGATGTTCCAGATTGATGTGTAGGGAAACTGGAGTCAGGCCAGAAACGACGTGAGAAGAGGCAGGAAGTGAAATGGAGCTGAAGTTTCTGCTGTCATAGTCACCCGCCAAAAATAACTGAGATTGGAGGGAGAACAATATACATGTGTGAAGCCACACTTAAAGACCAACAGCACATGTCTCAAACACGAGTGAATGGTCTGCTTTACCATCGCGCTCTATTGACTGGGAGCCTGCAAGCTCACTGAGGTTGTCAGTCAAACAATGTTTCCATGGGTGTGAATGGTATTTTAAGCAGATGAACTAAGAAAAATGTGTCGTGGTGAGCATGTTTCTAAGAAAATGCTATCACGACTGAAACGTGGCCTAGTAGTTATGACATCTGACTGGTGCCCATAAGGGCCCTGTATCAATCATCCAACTGCCAAGAGGAAAGTTTGGTGTTCTGTCCATAAACTATGTTCCTTATAGGATGTTACTCTTCAAGAATTCTCCCTCATGCCAAGTCTCCCCCAGTTTTCCAAGGATACAAAATTCAGAACTGCATTTGATTATGCCAAATTGATATGCCAAAAATATAGCCGATCAAGGCCTAGAAACCTCTTTGCTTCAACACGATCTGCCTTAGCAAGTTGATTGAAGTGACATGACGCAAGACATCACTGATTTACTGTGGGTGTTAGAGCAATTTTTGCTACTATGAATGCTGTTTACTTTTCTGTGTTTTGGGCTGTCACATTTTGACACTAGAGAACGGAGCAAATCGAGTCCGAGTCAAGACCAAGACCGAGGGGGGGCGAGTCCAGACCGAGACCAATTCAAGACTTTGTTTATAGATTTTTCCAATCACTGCTACAATATAACCTCAAATTGTAAAGTTTTTTTAATTTTTAAATATTTCCCATTAATATTAAGTTGGGAAAAAACTAAGCTTTTTAAAATCTGTCTATCTTTGTTGCGTTTTCATATACAAATCTATTCATGTAATTAGAGTGAATACTGTTCTGCTGTTCTACAGCATTCACAGTATTGATATTCTTTTCTTTATTTTTCTTCTTCCGTATGTTTTTTGGCATTCAACAATTTATACATACTTTTTTATAGCAGTTTGTTCTGCTATTTATACTTTTTAAAATATTAAACTTTTAAACATTCTTATTTTAACATTGAAGTCAATGGGAGCAGGCTTCAAATACTTCAAATTGTCTTCTTCTACAAAAAGCTTCAGCCCCTTCAAACTTTCACCTACAGACTTCAAACAAACTTTAAAATGTTCACAAAATATTCAGCTATTGAAATAGTATTTGTCAGTTGTATATCTTTTACAGTTGTTATGAAAAAGCTGTTTAAGCGTAGTGTGTGTTTTCGACATTTTCATAAATTATAATGGGTGTCTATGGAGTAAGCTAGAGTGGACATTTCATTACTAGAGCACAGAGACTTGAAAAAATCCTCTCAGTCTCTTCTCTATAAACTGCTCCCACGCCCACAATTTCTACTTGTCATACACATTTTATACATTAAAACGTAGGTATTGTTGTCTAGTTTCAGGCAATATGCTTATTATGAGTTACACATTTGGCTCGGTGAGCTTCCAAATGACAACAGGTCCCAATCTTCCTCCATTTGCTTCCCATGTTAAAGGGCCCATATTATGAAAAACTCACTTTTTCTGGGATTAGGGGTGTTATTTTGTGTCTCTGGTGCTTCCACACGCATACAAATTTTTAACAAAAACTATCTATGCTGTTTTGAGTGAGATAAGGGTTTCTGAATGTATTCTGCCTTTAGTCTCAGAGTGAGCTGTTCAAAATCTGCAGGGCTTTCTACATCACTAGCTGAAACATTTGAATATTCCCGCCCACCACCCCCTCCCATCAGAGCATACATCAGAGCATACCCTCACCCACCACCAGGTACAACAGTAACTATAATATCCTCCATGTTGTTAGCAAATCGAAAGTACCACGGAAACTGTTCTGTTTTGGGCTGTAAAGACGAGCACAAAACATTCCATCGTGTCCCAGCCGCAGAGGACAGAACAGCGGCATGGATTTAATTCATTTTTTAAGGCTACAGTTGGCAATTTTCTTTGGTGTGTGCTAATCACTTTGAGACTTTTGTGCGCCGTAGAGAATGGTCGCATGGACAATGGCTCCGCTCACTCTATGCAGATTTTGGCTTATTACTGTTTTTTTAGTTTTTATTTCTGCACCTCCTGCACTGTCGCTCATACAGTATGACCGACTAGCACTTTTGGATATACGTAATTCACTGGATACAGACTTTTTTTCCACTTACCGGAGTAATTGCTGCAACTGGAATATCCCGCCGTCGACGACCTGTTTAC
>JACXGM010014063.1:0-16475 GCA_016801145.1 Umbra pygmaea | reverse complement strand
CCATAATACAATGGGCTGTTCCATACACAGATTCGGCTCCAGTAGCATTAAAGCAAGCCATTGTCAATATCGAAGTTATTTGCAAAATTGGCTGTTTGTCGTTAACTATATGCTGAGTCAATATAGTTTACAGCAGAGGAATTTTACCTCAACAGTGCCCTCTTCTGGTGACTGAGCTAGAGGTTTATTTAAATAAATTGCAGTGTAACCTTTACACACAAACCTAACACCTCCAAATATTTCAGCTAAATATTCGATGGGTAGACTCCTTAATGAAAAAAAAAGTAAATCATGCTTATCCTTAGTATTTTTGCACATTGTGCATGGAAAGCTACAATTGTAGTAGTAAAGAAGCAGTAATCCATAATATCCTTCTGTATAAGACACAACAACTGATGAGTATACATTGGGCCACAGTAATCAATATGTGACCCATTCTCCATCTGAAATACTGGCTGCACCACACAGACATTACTCCTCCAGACAAAGCCTGCTCTTCATCACAGAGTCTTCCACTTCCTGGTACGATGTCTGGGCCAATGGCGTACGAGTGCCTACTAAACACAGCTCAATGGAGAGCTGGCTCTTTTCACAATACAGTCATTAGGTAAATTTAAGCATCATGTAAATTTTAAAGGAAGTTTAGAATACAGACTGTTTGCAAGGTTCTCTAGTTTCTCTTCGTCATACATTAACTCCAATTTGGCACATACACGCACATGTACAAAGGTGAAAGTCCTGTCTCATTTCCGTGGACAAAGTCCATATAATGGCACTGATCGAACACTGCTTAGAATAAGACAAAACCCAGAGAGTTGCTAGAGTGAGGTGATAATGTACACTCCTCCCCTATCCACCTTGTGTAGCGCTGTACCAATTTGCTCTGCTCCATGCATTGTCGGAATGCTGTAACCAGTATACGAAACCTGGCCACCGTAACACATTTGCAATTTAACGATTACAACAAACTCTGACCCTAACATCTGCATGATTCAGCAGAAATCATGATCCTTCAGTCCAGGAAATGTTATCACATGCACACTTTGTCACCATCTTACTGTTTTTAAAATTCTGCACAAACTAAGAGAATATGTCAGAATCTGTTTAGAAAAGGCAGTCTGCAAAAACGTATCCAGCAAACAGTGCACCAGTCAGGGAGGCCACCCAGAGGCCTATGGCAACTCTAAAGGAGCCACAGTCTTACTTGGCTGAGCTGGGAAACACTGCAAGTACTGAAACACCCCCTGAACTACACAGAGCCACATTCTAACACAGCTCCCTTGCATTCTATTACTCCATTCCCCTCACCAGCATCCTGTGATGTAGAGAAGCGGCAACCACCATCAGAAGTCTTAGAATAACTGTCATAGTAAACACCCAGAGGCAGCGTGCGTTAGATAGCAGTGGGATATAGGGGGCTGGAGGGAGTCAGGGTCTGGATCCTCATTTAGGGCCTTAATTATGGAAGCCACACTGCTGTGTTGGAGCCTCAGGATGTATCCCATAATATAAAACCCAGACTGGGAGCTGGGACACCCAGGAGATGTTCTACATTGGGCTGTCAACTGAAAGGAAGTAGTCTTCCCAGATGGTAATTTTCCACTAAAATTTCTAAAACCAACACAATTGCATTCCAGGAGACCAAAAAAAAACATTGACATGGATGTTGTTGAGGCACACAGGCCTGTGTTTTAGACATATTGAACACTGTGAACAATGTGACCTTAATACAATGGGCTGTGTACCTTCAGATTCCCCAACCGGTACAGCCAGAAGAGGACTGGCTACCCCTTTGAGTCTGGCCCCTCTCTAGGTTTCTTCCTACGCTCCACCTACTAGGGAGTTTTTTTTAATAGGGATAAAAATGGCTTTATAAATAAATTTGATTGATTTAGGTATTGTTAGAAAGAAACTGCTGAAACCCGGAAGCACTTTTTGGGATTCAAAAAACCGCCAGATGAGGAAGAAAATGATAGTTGGATTCCATTGGATGCAGTTACAGTAGTTCAGTATGCAGGTGGAGGAGGACATAACTAAAATATTCCCTCTCAAAATGGTCATTAAGATAAACCTTAACAACAGTTCTGGGCCAGAAACCATAAGAAACTGTTGAGAGAGTTATGGCAGTCCTTCAAACAGGCACATCACAGATAAAATCCCTCCATAAAAATATAAATAAATCCCACAATCTCCAAATAGAGAGGGCACTACTTATTACCGATCTCTGTACATGTCATTATGCATGCTGTATGTGTTATCTGGGCGTAGTAATTTTAACCCTGCGGACAGAATTAGGGAGCAAGTCTGAACACACCCATGTTGTTTACCAAGACTTATTACCCAGGCTCTCTCAGCTCCGCCAATGTAGAAAACCAGTGATATATAACTTACTGTTTCCATATGAGGTCTAAAGTAGGAGTAAAATAAAGCCCACAAGCCCATTTAATCTGTATTCATTAGTATAAAATCAAACAGATCTAAGACCAAGACAGAACGTATTAGAGTGCTTCTGCCTGAACAGATGAACTGCAAAGAGGTTAAAGAGCAGTCACGCTGGTTTCAGACCCCTGGCGAAAACCAATTAATGTAGGCAGAAACATGAGATCAGATTACATCAGGTGAGGTAATACTACATTGGAGGACATTTGGTAACACATCATTGACTGGACATACACTATGTTCAGGTGTTGTTTACTAATGGCCTACAAAGCTGTGGCAGGTATTTTCTTCTTGTCTAAAGGTTGTATACTCTTTTGGAGCTTATTCTTTAATGATCTCTACCTTTCCGGTCCTCGTCTCAAGGTTATAGGTGTACAGATCCTATGAAAATATTTTTTGGGGGGGATTCATTATTAAAATGTTCTTAAAGCCAGGACAGTTTGTAAGCAGACACTAGAGAGACAGTTGTGTACCTGGAACTCGAACCTCCATCACCATAGGCATGTGTGGGCCAGAAACGCAAGCTTAGAATGCTACGGCAAACTCTGGAGCAGGTGTGTTTTTCCGACACTATGGCTATGTTGCACAACGGCTACGTTACAGTTATCACCGCTCAAAACGTGACCACGGCTTCTCCTGCTTTTCCCGGATGTGTAGCACGAAGCATCACAAATTTGGCAAGCACTGCCCAGTTCGAGCATAGACAAGTCAGCTTATCTACCTTGCCACGTTCCTCTCCAGCGACTCCTCGTGTGCAGATCGGGTGGCTAGGAGTAAAATCGCAGAATTAGGGTTGGCAAGTGAGCTGATTAAAGGCTTTCGTGTTGGACGAGCAGTGTGATAAGAATCGGATGGCTTATTGACACGTTGTTGGATGAAGCATGTGAGCGCCCTTTCCGCATCTGTCCAAGGAGTTGTGGAGCTGCTGATAAGGCAGGGTCAGGGGTAATTGGACATGAGCAACTGGGAGGGAGAAAAAATGGGGTAAAAAATAAATAAATAGAAAATGAAATAACTCTCAGGTATATGGATTCTCTTGACAAATGTGAAATGCTTACTGACAGGGATGTAAACAATTTTGTGAACAAAGGGCTACAACAAACAAGACCCCACACTGAACCTCAAAAGCACATGCTGTTGACCCCATGAATGATACTGACCCCCCAGCCTCACACTTCAGACAGTCAGAGGGATCGGGACCTCTGGAGCCGGTGTCTTTGACCTGACCAGGCCAGGGTCATCATGCATAGTGCATGCTCCAACCAGCTAGAACAGGTTCCTTATCCATCTCCTTATTCTAGTTGCTATAAGGGGGAGCCAAACCAGGCTGTACGAATATATTTAAAGCGTTGCAAATTAGTGCTCAAATGCTTATTGACTAATTTCAGGGTCATGGTAGAAGATGATCAAGGCAGGTTGCAACTGCCACGGAAAATCCTCCCAGCAGACAAGAGCAACTTAAAGGAGAATTCCGGGCAAAAAGGTATCGCCTAGTGTGGACTTCACTGAAAAACGGGAACACAGGTATGTACACTGATTTGTTATATTCACTGTGTCACTATAAGGAATCACTGCACATGGCTATATGCACTAGTAATGACACTTCGAACATGTTTAGAGACTAAAAGCACGTTTTAAAAACTTGCCCCGTAAATGCGCAACGGTCTGTAAACTGGAGCAGGGGGATAACATGGATTTGGCAATACAGACTGTTTGAGTTATTCTTGCTACTAACAACAGAGCTACGTTTTGAAATCGCCCGGAATTCTCCTTTAACAAGGCTTGATTTATCTGACCTACTTTTTGACTCCCCCGGCCCCATCCCCTCCTGTGTCTGGGGAGGGAGGTATCGCCAAGCAGGAAGTGCCCTGTCCACACAGGAAGTGCCCTGTCCACACAGGAAGTGCACTGTCCACACAGGATGTGCCCTGTCCACACAGGAAGTGCCCTGTCCACACAGGAAGTGCCCTGTCCACACAGGAATTGTTCTGTCCACTTAGCTCTGAAGAGTGCATGAACAATGAGCCTGTGTTGTTCTGGGGGTTTTGCCCTTAACAGCTTTATGGGCTCTATAATTCATAGAATATCTAAACCATTCAACAGTGACACTCCCCTCCAGATGTCCTTCCTTCCCTGTACAGAAAGCCCTGATAGCCAGCTAGATCTACATCAAACCCGGCATGTGAGTTCACTGCACTTTCCAAACCTCATCACAATATCACTCAGGACATTGGTTCCATTCCAGGAGGCACTAAAAGGCTTTTACTGCCGCTCAATATGGTTGTGTGTTATTTATGGATACTCCAGGCAGACAAAACATGGTCTTCTCTCTTCAAATACATGTGGGTGTGGGCACGCCTGAGATATGGTACAACAGAGCTCTGTTCTTTATCAGGAAGAATTCCATAAATGACTCAAGTACTTTGAATTTAATCTGTGTTCGAGCACTGACACATTTCGACAATGTTCTATGCACTACAGACCTAAAACACTGATGGTAGTATTCGTTTTAAATGTCAACTTGATGCCTACTCATTTAAAACAACGGTGTAGTCTACTTCTGAACAACTCTGTGTAACTCACAAAGATCTAAACTTATAATTACATTAATTGGCAGATAAAGGGCTACAAAGTTCAATTGATTGGCACATAAAAATGCCTACAAACTCCAATAAAACGCATGCTTCCATACTGTAGTTGTATTCCGGCAAATATCTGACCCTTTTAAATGTCAAAAGGAAGAGTGTCAGTTTCTGAATCCAAAGGTTGATGGTTCAATCCCAGTATTTATTGGAAATGTGCCTACTCATTCAAAACAACAGGAGGGTCAGACGATTAGGTCAGATGGCTCATTGTTTAGGTAATCAGACTTGTAATCGGAAGCTTGTTGGTTCAATTCCTGACTGAGCAAATGTTGCTGTGTCCTTGAGCAAGACACTTTACCCTACGTTGCTCCAGAGGAATGTTTCTGTACTTACTGTAAGTCGCTCTGGATAAGAGCATCTGCTAAATTACTAAAAAGTCTATTTAAATGTAAAGTATTCACGTATTAGTTGAATATTTTATAATGTAATCGACTGTAGTTTAGCAAGACACTTTACCCTAAGTTACTCCAGGGAATGTCCCTGTATTTACTGCTCTAGATAAGAGCGTCCACTAAATGACATAAATGTAACACTGTAGTTTGTTTCTCATCTTCAAAACAACGAAATGTAAATACCTAAGGATTACAGAAAGGTAGATTTTGACTGTATGGGGTCTTTATCAAAAATGGAAGAGGGTGTTTCAAATTTTATTTTTGCTCTGGGGAGGGCTGTGTTTTTCTTGAGGCGGCGTAGGGAAGGGGCTTCAAAGTGTTTTTTTCATGTTTTATTAATTTACATTTAATGACTACTAAATTTTGATAACACATATTAAGTTTAATATAGTTAGCTTGTAAAATGATTCACATTTCATGCTTGTTCTGTACTCAAAAATTTGCATACCCCTGGAGAATTGGTAATAGATGTACCATTTTTAAAGAAAACATGAGTGATTCATATTCAACTCTAGGTCATATCAGAATGGCACGATCATAAAAAAATGTCAAAGAAAATAATAAAATGACCCCTGTTCAAAAGTCTGCATAACCTCAGTTCTCAATACATTGTATTGCCCGATTTAGCATCAATGACAGCGTGCAGTCGTTTGTGATAGTTGTCTGAGGCCCCGAATTCTTGCAGGTGGTATAGCTGCCCATTCCTCTTGGCAAAATGCCTCCAGGTCATGCAAAGTCTTTGGTCATCTTGCATGAACTGCACATTTGAGATCTCCCTAGAGTGGCTCGATGCAAAAGAATACAAATTGTCTGCCAGTATTGTCCGATAACATGCAGCATTCATCTTGCCATACATTTTCACAGGGTGCCTTTAGAGCTCACACACCCCCAAAACATCAGTGAGCCACCACCATGCTTCCCAGTGGGGATGGAATTCTTTTCACTATAGGCCTTGTTGAACTTGTTTTCCAACTTTATGCAGATCCAGTACCTTACTACACAGGTCGTTTGACAGTTCTTTTTTCCTCCCTATGGCTCAGTATCTAGCCGCTCGGTGCATCCATGTTTTTTCAGGCATGGACGTTCTTCTGCTGCTGTAGCTCATTTGCTTTAGGATCGACATGTTGTGTGTTCAGTAGGGGTGGAACGGTACACAGAAGTCACGGTTCGCTTCATACCTCAGTTCAGACATCAGAGTTTGGTGCGAGTTCGGTAGAATGAAGGGAAAAGCTAAACAAAAATGCAGAACGCAATTTTTTTATTTTGCATGTCTCAAGCTGTACCACCTAGCGTCATACAGTGTCTCCTCTGAGCTAGCACATCTGCGCGTCAGATATCCGTCAGCATGTTAGATGTATTTCCACTCACATACCCAACAACGCTGACACACAATCCTCATCTTATCCACCACTATCGCCTGTACTACTGTAAATACAATCTATGACTGTAACTGACTGGGAAACCAACGTTTTCCCAAACTTGCGAACTTAGAGGTCGGCGGGTCCTCTAACTCTTGTGGGTCGCCACCACTCGCCATACTCGTCCTTAGTGCTGACTCACTCACTGGACGGTCGATCTGACAAAAACTGCATACATAGTTGGAGCTCAGCTGCTTAGCTTCAGATCTAAGGCGGGCCTACAGATTAGGTGTCCATAAACAACTTGCGTATCTAACGGTGGTTCCGCATTACATTAATTAATTTGCGCACAAGTTTTATTTATTTTATACCGTGTATTCTCTGTGTAAATTCATGCACCGAACCGTGACGCCTGTACTGTTTTGGTTCAATACGAATACACCTACCGTTCCACCCCTAGTGTTCAGAGATGCTCTTCTGCATACCTTCGTTGGAACAAGTGGTTGAGTTACTGTTGCCTTTCGATCAGCTAGAAACAGTCCGGCCATTCTCCTCTGACCTCTGCCATCAACAAGGCATTTTTTTTAGACAATTTCCCATTCTGATGCTTGGTTTGAAATTCAGCAGATCTTCTTGACCAGGGATGGGCAACTGGCAGCCTGCGGGATGCATGCAGCCCCCACCCTTTATTAGTTTTCCAAATATAATTATCCCTTTAAGTCAACTGATGATGGTAATCGTCAAAGCATCATCAGAGCCGGAGATATCGCATTTCAAAATTGCTTGTTTTCTGCAACTTTTTTTACTAAAAACATTACACCCTGCACAAAAACAATCATTTTTGGGAGGAGGACATGTTTTTTTTTTAATGTATAGGAAATAGTGACCCATATGTACTGTACATGTAGTACAACAGTGTTATATTGACCTGTTTGTTCACATTTAAATGTGTATAATATAAATGTTGGTGCAATAAACTTGGATTTCTGGTACATATTTTGTTACTTTCATTAAATAAGTACCTATAATAATTGGCTAATTGAGAGTATCCTATTGATGGAAGTGCATTGTTACAATATGGCCTTCTGGTACACTGAAAAAAAAAAAAGGACAGTTGCATTGTCAGGTTTACTTAAAAATCTAACGAAAAGAGGAGAAACCCAATATATTTGTGTAAATAACACATAATATTTTTAAGTAAATCTGCCAAAGCAATTTTCCATTCTTTTCAGTGTAGTGAGGATAACATTTGTGGCCCTATCAATCAGTAAAGTTGCCAATTCCCTAAATGCATTGACTTGCTACAACCTGATTAGATATTTGCATTAACAAGCAGATGAACAGGTCTACCAACTGAAGTGGCTGGTGAGTGTATGTATTGATTTGAATTGACCTCCTGTACTTTTTTTATTTACCCACGACTGCATGGCTGTGTACGACTTCAACACCATCATCAACTTTAAAGACGACAGCAGCAGTCGAAATACCTTGGTCATGTGGTGCCTAAGGATCAATCAGCAAGAACATACACATTAGTGCTGCAACGACTTATTGATAAAAATTGATAGCATCGATTTGTCAACAGATTTCATAACCAAGAAGTTAGAGAATAATAAGTAATTGAAAGTTGGAGGACATGCCTATTTTTAACATGACATGCCTCTTAAACATTGCGTGGAAGTCTGGGACAGTGCCAAAGGAGTGGCAGACCGGGGTGGTGGTTCCCCCATTCAAAAAAGGGGGACCAGAGGGAGTGTGCCAATTATAGGGGTATCACACTTCTCAGCCTCCCTAGTAGTCTACTCCAAAGTGCTGGAAAGGAGGGTTCGGCCGATAGTCGAACCTCATATTGAAGAGGAACAACGTGGATTCCGTCCTGGTCGTGGAACAACAGATCAAATCTTCACTCTCGCAAGGATCCTGAAGAGGCCTGGGATTATGCCCATCCGGTCTACATGTGTTTTGTGGATCTGGAAAAGGCGTATGGCTGCGGGAGTATGGGGGTGAGGGGGTCCCTTCTAAGGGCCATCCAATCTCTGTATGACCAAAGAAAGAGCTGCGTCTGGGCTGTCGGCAGTAAGTCGGACTCGTTTCAGGTGAGGGTTGGCCTCCACCAGGGCTGCGCTTTGTCACCAATCCTGTTTGTAGTATATATGGACAGGATATCAAGGCGTAGTCGAGGTGGGGATGGGTTGCAGTACGGTGGGCTTGGGATCTCATCGCTACTTTTTGCAGATGATGTGGTCCTGATGGCATCATCGGCCTGTGACCTTCAGCACTCACTTGATTGGTTCACAGCCGAGTGTGAAGCGACTGGGATGAGGATCAGCACCTCTAAATCTGAGGCCATGGTTCTCAGCAGGAAACCGGTGGAGTGCCTACTCCAGGTAGGGAATGAGTCCTTACCCCAAGTGAAGGAGTTCAAATACCTTAGGGTCTTGTTTGCAATTCAGGGGACAATGAAGCAGGAGATTGGTCAGAAAAATCGGTGCAGCAGGAGTGGTAATACACTCAATTTATCTGGTAAGTATGCCCCCTGGGCACGTGCAGCTGGGAGGAGGCCTCGGGGAAGACCCAGGACTAGGTGGTGGGATTATATCTCCAACTTGGCCTGGGAACACCTCAGGATCCCTCAGTCGGAGCTGGTTAATGTGGCTTGGGAAAGGGAAGTTTGGGGTCCCCTGCTGGAGGTGCTGCCCCAGTGACCCGACCGGATAAGCCGACAAAGATGGATGGATGGATGAAAGTTGGAGACTGTAGTCTTCTGCATTAAATATTAGCCTAAAATTGTCTTCTTTTTATCAAGCTCTGTATTAGTTTGGCCTCACACCATCATTTGAGTGGTGAAGTGAAATATCGTTCATCATTAATGCATTTGAGTTTTGCAGTCGCAGTGGTTGCCGTAGCTCCACTAAAACTGTTGTCCAATTGGAGTTCGTTCAGAATCGAACAGTGCATTGTAGCTAAATGTTTAAAGTACTGTAACAATCTTTCTTCTCCAATATATTGTTGAGAAGAGCATTAACGTAAATTTAATATCAACAGCAATCTGGTGGGATAATAGTACACATGTTGGTTAACAGCCAAGCATGCCAACTCAGCATTTACCACATTACTGACTTGATGGATCCTGCCATGAGAGTCATAGAAACTGGCAGAATGCATTGCCAGTTAAGATCAATTTATTGATTTATTTCAGGCTATACTTCAGCTGTGTGGGAATTGTTAATGCTGTATGTCATCAGATTCTCAGCAATGTCATTTTGTTGCGGTTTACAAGAGCACCTTTCAAACTTAAAAATAAAGAGCTTTTTAAATCACTTGTTTCTATATGCACTTGATAAACCCTTTATTTATTTTTTACACATGCTTTGGATTACTTTTACTACTACAATCAAGTTGTTTTTAAAATAACATTATGCAAGATAAGAAAGACATTATTTAAATATGAAATAAAAATGTTTGCATTTAATGCAGGAACATTTGTTTTTATCTGAGTAAGCAACATAATAATAGACTGATTATTTGATTATCAAAATAGTTAGTTGCAGCCCTAAAGTACATTATGAGGTCTGAAGTGTAGAGGGCAGACAGCTTCAAGTTTTTCAGTGTCCACATATAAAATTGTCCACACATCCAGATATCTTTAAGGACGAATAGTGTCATAGCCTGTGTTCTCACAGGAGGCTATGGGATTTTCACTTTTTGTCAGAGAGGTCAAAATTATTTGTCTGTAATATTGGGGGGCATGACCCCCCCATCACCAGGAAAATCTACACCCCAGCTCTTTCCTACATCTTCATAAATCTACATGACTCAGTACTTGACTGATACTGGTACTCGTCATGCTACTGTTCATATACTTTGCTTTTCTTTTTTCTTGTTTGTTCCTTTTTTTGTATCAGGGGTTCCCAAACCTCTCCTCAGGGACCCCCAGCCAGGACATGTTTGTTTTAACCCTGAAATGGCACACCTGATTCAATTAGTCAAAGGTGTAATGTGTAGTTGACTAATTGAACCACTTGTGTCATTTCAGGGTGAAAATAACTACATGGCCTGTATGCGGTCCCCAAGGAGAGGTTTGGGAACCACTGTTTTGTATGATACTTTGTTTACTTATACCTGCATTTTTGGAATTATTGGAATATAAATTATATTTAGCTTCAGATTTTGTCCATGCTGATTGTCTATGAACTACTGAAATCAAGGCTGCCGGTCCATGAAACAAAATGACACATCCACAAATTTTATACCATAGGCTACTTAGTCGTTAACGCCCGAACTATTAAATCTAATCCCTGGTAGAATACTGTGATCCTGCAGACCCTGATGCAACGTTATTTTAATTTTATAGCTAGTTGTCTAATTCTGTAGCAGTTATTGTGCTTTGTGAATAAAAAAACCTGCACAGAACATGATGCACACTTCAAATTCCTTATCGTTAACTGATCCCAAAAAACGTCCGACCTACTGACAACACCAATTTCAAATTCTTCGCGATGTAACATCCGTCGGGCGTTAGCCAAATCTCAGCAGATGAACGCGCCAGACAGAACATAGTTGCCATAAAGCAGTGAATATTTCAGTTTGAGGCGACTTCAAAATATGTTTTATGTTGGTAGGAATTATGTTGTGTGGTAGTATGCATTAGGCTACAACGACCATGTAAACAATGCATTGAATAATAAACACACACACACATTAACAATTTAGCAGATGCTCAGTCCAAATCGACCAACAAGAATGCATATGCATACTGTACATTTTACGCATGTGGAACCAACGGGAACCGGACACTGAATCTTTAGGATTGCAACCGCCAGTTTGGTAATGACTAAAAAGCCGTCTGTAACAGTCTCTCATTTAGGTCAACTTGGAAATCACATACACGCCTTTGCGCGACCGTGTGTCGTGAACAATATTCACTGAAAATCCCACGACAAACTGAACGGGCGAGGGAGTAGCCTGCTTCACACATGTCCATCTATTTCCACGCTAAATGGATTCATACCAAATAAAACTCAAAGGACAACCGAAAACACGCCCAGACCTAATGTATTCATATTTTGTATTTGTATTTCTCAGTCAATGCTTCATATTCCATAAAAGAAGCCCAAAATGTCCCATGTAAGTTAACAGTACGCAAGTAGTTT
Organism: Umbra pygmaea; assembly: GCA_016801145.1. Classification (NCBI taxonomy): domain Eukaryota; kingdom Metazoa; phylum Chordata; class Actinopteri; order Esociformes; family Umbridae; genus Umbra; species Umbra pygmaea. The sequence continues at coordinate 4,488 of JACXGM010014063.1, read as the reverse complement.
GGATACCTGGCCGCGCTCAAAGCTCTCCTTTTCAAGTTCCAAACTGTTCGCACCACCCGTCCGACGAATCAGGGCTTTAGGAATCGGGTTCGGTACTTGCTGCATGGAGCTCTTCATTCGGTCCATTGTGTCATTATATCATCTTCTATAGAAGTTAAATAATGTCTCTATATATATATGAGAATATTTAGTGAAACAAAAATTGTTCAAAAGCCTAATCCATTACGTCGAACAATTTAAGGTTATTTTGCATGTCAACTGATCAAGAACAGTGTTACATGTTTTCAAGCCGCGTTCAAGTGCATATCGAAATTAGTAAATGAAGAAATGTCTATTTGGTAGCCTAGTTGTAGTCGATCACGTGCCGCGTTCAACCAATTAGGATGTCGTACACTTCTGAGATGCCTAGTTGCGAATAGCACGTAAACGCGACATAAATCCGGTTCGAAAGTGCTGTAGCTAGTAGTACTGCAGGTGCAACTGGTTTTGGAATATATAATCTCTTATTTCATGTTGATAAACTTTTTTTAAATCTCAATGCAGTAAAGATTACTTTTTAAGAACTACATTTGAACCTTGTCAGCGCAGGGATTCCAACCAGCAAATGGCACAGTGGCACTATACTCTCTAAGGCAGGGGTCAGCAACTCCAGTCCTGGAGGGCCGAAACACTTCTGATTTTTGGTTTCTCTTTCTAATATGGGACTGGTTTATACCTGGGAAAGCAGGTGATTGCAATTAACTACTAGGTAAAATAAAAAATCTGAAGTGTTTCGGCCTTCCAGGACCGGAGTTGCCTACCCCTGCTCTAAGGCTATCTGAATGCCTTCTAAAGATAATGTTAGTTCTACTATCCCCTGCTCAGGTGTTATGAAAGATTCAACCAGTGATTGTGTGAAGTCATCAACATTGTCATAGACAAGCAGTTTGTTGTTCCATATGATGTGGTTAACTGATATCTAAAATATTGTAGATATTTTAAGATCTGTCAGGGTAAAATCTGTATAAGGACAAGATGGGGCTGGGTTTTTGTAACTACTTTTTACATTAACTATTAGGCCTCTTGCCCAAGACGCCAGAGAACACACAAATACATCATAATAATAAGAATACAGATGAAATTGTCCTCTATATTCGGTGATTCCTTATTCATGTATCCCAGCTATATAAAAATGATTTTCAAAACTTTACTGCAAAAAATTAAAAGCTAGCTCAATCCCTCTAATGGACACATTTAAAATAATAATACATAATACTTTATATTGTATATAACCTTTTTAAGCCCTCTGTGTAGATGTGTCGAGCCTTGTCAAAAGAATTTCTCTGCATAGGATGATGTGATGTTATCCGATGCATATGACAAATAAACAACTTTGACTTTGACATTGTGGAAGACCCTCACAATTTTGTTCATCTAGTTTGCATAGCCTTTTCTTACCCAATTTTTTCCCTCAATATCTCATGTCTAATTCCTCTTTGACACTGTCTAGTCTCCAACTCCACAGCTAGTGCATGATGGTTGATACACACGGGGTGAGGCTACACATTTATCAACTATACAACCACGATTTAATTCACAGGCACCTGACCTACACAAAGAGTCGCTAGAGAGTGACGTGACAAGGTACCCGCGGGTCCAACCATCCACCCCTAACATTGCAATTAGCTATCTTAACTTGATTTAAGATATTTATACATTTTAATTTAGTTGAAGTCAAATCAATTTAACATGATTTGCTAAATCAACATATTTTTCACAGATAGTGGATTTGGTCGAATTAATTTGTTTTTGGAATTTTAGTCATTAGTTAAATGACTAAAATGTAAAAAAATATATATTTGGAAATTGTGGATTTATGGACACTAATTGAACATTGATAGACTTTAACCTTCATACAACGGGCTGTGTACCTTCAGATTTCCGACCCAGTACAGCCAGAAGATGTCTGTCCGGCCCCTCTCTAGGATTCTTCCTACAGTAGGTCCCACCTACTAGAGAGTTTTTCCCAGCCACTGTGCATCACTCATTGTTGCTTATTGTTCCTTAAGCCAGGTATCTGTCAAAGCATTTTGTGACAACTGCTGTTGTAAAAATGGCTTTATACATTTGATTGATTGATTTGAAGACAGAAACAAATCTAAATTTACATGACCTAAATGCCTAATTAACTCCTGCTCTAAGACTTTTTCCAGCACACAGCTTTGACCTAATAGCTTGTGTGTAGGTCTATTTTATGTTATACACTATGGTAGAAGATTATTATTTTATCTTTTGACAATGAAGAAAGTAGTGAAAAAAGCATTTGGATCTTGGTGTTTTTTATGCTTTGCATGCTAATTCACTAGTAAAAACCAAGAGTAAAACTAAAAAAAAGAAGAAAACAAAGATTGAAAAAATAAGAGATTGAGTATAAAGAAGTTCAAGACATTAGGACCAATACTGTGGACAAACAATGTCACAAAAGGAAATGGATCACCCACAACACAGAAAAATGATGATGCTGTACATGTCAGCAACAATGTAGTAAATATGGAACAATATATCTGGTCACAAGTCAGTTAAAGACCAGAGAGCTGCTCCTTCACATCCACAACTCAACTGCCCCTAACACTTCGAAGCAGAACACCGCCATGACACGGTAAAAAGCCTTTACCTGCTCTTGCCTGACCAGTTCATATAGGAGGTCTGGAATAACAAAGTAGGTAAATATCGCTACAGCTGCTGTTTTATTTTTTATCCCCTCCCAATTGGTCTTGTCCAATTCCCACTGACCCTGTCTTGTCCGTAGATCCCCAACTCCTTGGAATGGTCCTTGCTGAAGAACCCTGTCATCGAGACATTGTGAAGGCCCTGACAGGCCATTGGGACAGTAGACAACACCAGGCTAAGACCAGTTCACCAGCCAATCACCTCATCAGTGGACAACACCAGGCTAAGACCAGTTCACCAGCCAATCACCTCATCAGTGGACAACACCAGGCTAAGACCAGTTCACCAGCCGGTCACCTCATCAGTTGACAACACCAGGCTTAAACCAGTTTGCCAGCCAATCACCTCATCAGTTGACAACACCAGGCTTAGACCACCAGGCTTAGACCACCAGGCTTAAACCACCACCCTGGCCCATTACCTGAAATCTGCCGTAACTCTGCTGAGCTCTGACCTGCAGAAATGTGGTCTTACCTCAGACACCACTGACTTCATGAAGGCGCCTGAGCAGTCACTGTTCTTATGAGGTGTGTGACCTCGGGGAAGAAAGCTACAGTAAATGCAACACTAAAAGGATAGATGAGAGATTACTGGACCGAAACAACATGTGCTGGACAAGAGCACCAGGCTCCAAAATGATGACAACTGTTGAAATAATCCAGCTGACCTAACAGTTTTTACATCATGAATAATGATGGTGTGTATGTTTTTGTTTATAAAAGTGTGTGTGCGCGTGTGTTTAACCATTACAAAACAGCATTGCTAAATACTTAATTTTTTTATTTTATACTTTACTCATTCATCCTAGTATACAGTATTACTAAATATAGATTCATCACTAAAAAAAAAGGATACTTGACAGGCCCAAACGAAAGTGCAGTTACATAATAGAGAGGATGGAGTAATGACTATGAGGAGAGAGGAAGTAAGTTCTTTGAAATGAAGAGGTAATAAGAGAAAACTGAGGTAGAGTGTTACAGTAAATACAATGAGCTGCCACCACTCTGTTGACATGCTTTTATTCAATGCTACTCCTAATGTGTTGTCCGGGTTTCAGCTACATTTGCCAGTTATTTTTCTAAATTTGGTGGTCAGACAATGGCCAAATGTTCCTAGCCATGCCTTTGACACGACTAACTAGTCACGATTTGATATTGTCCATGTATAGTTGTAGGCTATAATAAGGATGAGCTAACGAGCTGGCTCATTATTATGCTGACATTCGGTTATGGCACTAAAAGTGTGATTAGAACTAACTTTCACAAAACTGCTGACATTTCTAAAATCATGTATTGATTTTGAGTAAGTTCACATCAGTGACAATGTTATTAGACTGAGAGAATGTTAGACTAATTTTTTCAGGCATACTCTAAGTTGGCGTATTAATAATTGAATGCCGCATATTACTTCACTAAGTGTTACTTCTGGCCGTGTGGTTAGTAGGGAATTGTAAAAAAGTCAGATCAGTTTGCAGATATCTCTGAACCTGTTTTGTATGTACAAATGATTATGTGTATATAATGACACAATTTACTTCTTAGTGTTTTTTTTTGGGAGTTTTCTAACTAATACATGCATTCACAACATAGGATGATGCAAGGCCTAGCACACGGAGTGATCCAGATAATGACACTTGGACCCATCATCAAGTTGAGCAAAAACAGTATGCAAGAGAGACAATAGAGAACAGAGGATAACAGAGGAGAACAAGAACAATCAGACATACAGTGATAACAGAGAACAAGAACAATCAGACAGACAGTGATAACAGAGAACAAG
>JACXGM010014062.1:0-10366 GCA_016801145.1 Umbra pygmaea | reverse complement strand
TAGCGCAGAGCGCCTACAACGCTGTAAATAATATCTCGTCTTATTGTCCATCTTCGGTTAGAATCGGGAAAAGAAGACCTGTGCAGTCTTGTAAACGTTTTTTCTTTTTAAAATAGACTAAAACAAGGTTTCCAACTTATATCGTTTGCATGCTATTGAGCTTTGAATGTCCGAAAATCTGTCAAATATCTAAAATCAAACTATCTTTACCACGGTGAAAAACCATGTTTGTTAAGGTAAATGGCTGAGAGAAAACTGGTTGCCCCCTCTTTATTTTCCAAATTTCACACGTGAGATGTCACTTCATGGTTCCCTACCAATCCTTTGTATTTTATTCTATGTTTTATTTTGTAATTGTACAGAATGGGAAATGCTTTTTGATTGAAACTAGTCATCTGCTTTCTTTTTGGTGAATATTGTTTAAAAATAAATGACTTCAGCTCCCATACTATCTCGTGAATGTTTTTCTGGTTTCATATTTGATAATAATTGCAGGAACACCTGGGGCCTAATTTATAAATGTGGCGTAAGACGTACGCCGCTCCCTACACAAGAATGAGGATTTATAAAAAGCAAACTTGACGGGAAAATATGCGGTCTTTCACAGATGCAGGCGTCTTATAAACGAGAAATTAGAAACGGCGACACTGTCGGCAGATGGATAAAACATGTTCAAGTGTGTGAAACTTAAGACCGTTGTGTAAACGAAATCGAAGTACTGCCTCTCATTAATAATATGAAGATTTCACAAAGTCATTCTTACAACTAACAGCCTACACAAACAACTTTTTGTTTGATCTGCTGTGAAAAACAAACGAAATAAAACAATATTGTAGCGTAATGTGAGGGGTCATTTGGCAGGTCTGGTCGCATCTTCCCCTGAGGCTGGTATATCCGCTACTCCCACTCCACACACACAGCACCCATTACAGACAGACTCCATCAGCTCCCAGTACAACACTTTCCACTGCACACAAACGCAGCACACCTCACAGATCCAAATCACCCGATTACTGACACCTGCAGCCTATTAACACTAGGTATATATTTTAGTCACATACTAACCTTGTTGCGAGGTATTTTTTCCCAGTGAGCCTACTGGCAATTTATTATTACGAGTTTGAGATCCTGTGTACGGACCCGGTTGTGTTTCTCCTACTCTTGAGATTGCCTGCCGTTTGTACTTTAGCCTATGACTACTTGTGTGTTGACCCGAATTGCCTGTGCCTTGACGATTCTCCGGATCCTGCTAGTGTGCTGTTGCCTGAGCCTTCCGTGTATGACCTCCGCTACCTGACTACGCCTAGCCCAGCCCTTTCTACATTGACCTGTTTGTTTGGATATAGTTTTGTCATTACCATCGTTTCTATTCTCTATTAAACCTTCTGATATCATACCCCACGGAGTCGTATCATTACACGTAAATGCAAAAGAAGACATATTTGCAAAAATAACACTCACATATGTTCTGTAATTATATTGGCATGTTATGTAATTCATCCTCATATATAATATCGTAAACAAAACAAAGTCATGTTTAAAACTGATCTTCTTGTCATTCTGTCTCCGTCTGGCGGAGCAGATAGATACATAGATACATAGATACATATACATAGATATATAGTCTTTATTTATGGAGGACCAAGTCTGCCAAAGTAATAAATAAATAAATATATGCATCAATAAAAATATTTATACATAAAAATATACAAATATAAAATTATAAATATATTAATCAATATTATTTACCTATTTATTTATTTCCGTGATAATTTATTTCTGTATTTATTTATTTTTATATTAATTTATTTCCATATTCTTTTAATTCTGTATTTATTTATTTCCATATATATTTATTCCTGTATCCACATCAAAACAATCAAATGCATGGTTATAAAAAGCCATGCCATCACTGTGTACTGACAAACAATGCAGAACTTGTGCTGTTAGATGTGTCAAATGGAAGTATTTGGAGGGAATGCATCTTCAGACAGCAAGAAGACATGCTGGCAAATGAGGACGAGTGGCTTTTGAGCAGGTTCCGACTTCCTCGGGCCGTCCTGTTGGACTTCTGTGCTTTTCTGGGCCCAACGTAACAGAGGAGCACTTAGATAAACCACGCTGTGCCAGTCCAACTTCAAGTACTTGCAACACTAGGATTTCTGGCGACTGGCAATTGGCTGACAGGTCAGGGATATCTCAGAAAACCCTTAGCCGGGTTATGCCAGACGTGTTAGTAGGTATTGTAGGGTTGTTGCAAAATTACATGAAGTTTCTGTACACGGCGGGTGAACAGGCAAACAAAAAAGCACAAATTGCAATCTGGTTTCCCAAATGTAATCAGTGCTATTGACTGCACTAATGTTGCCATAAGGGCAACATGAGTAGTAATCAGTGCTATTGACTGCACTCATGTTGCCATAAGGGCAACGAATGAGAATGAAAATGCTTTTGATTAATGAAAGTGTTTTCATTCTCATCTGGTGCCCCAATGTCCAAATAATTTGTGATGCAAACATGTTGCTGACTAATGTAACTAATGTTCCCCCACCCATGGCAGACACACATTCGCAAGGAAGTGGCTAGACGCGTTTTGGCATCGACTTTGACATCTTACCACTTTTTTTATTTTCACCATGGTTCGACTTTCTGAGGCTGCCGCATTCACAGCGTCTGCAACCTTTTGCCACTCTAACGCATTTTGGGCAATTAGTGATGCCCACACAGTGCACGCCAAACCACGTTTTCCTCCTCTATCACCTCTCCAAAAAGAAGTTCAACTTCATATGTATATAATATATTATATATAATGAATATTAGTTTTGGGCGTTTTACTGACTATTGGCCAACTGTGTGCATGACATGAAACCGGAGAAGCTGCGCCACATTTACAGTTGGTCATGATTTATAAAGAGAAACCGACATAGGACGTGCGTGCATGGTCCTATGTTTCATCTGTACGCCACTTCTGACGCAAATCCACTGCAAAGTTTTATAAATGAGGCCCCTGACCTGTAATAAGTAGCAGTGAGAGTTTGGGAAAGACTAAAGCAATTAGTTAACATTGAAGCAAGATCAATCACACAACTAAATTAATTTGTGCCATAGAGAGAGAGACACACACACACAGATTCTCACACACACACAGATTCTCGCACACACACAGATTCTCACACACACTTATTACTGCTTCCGTTAGCTCTTAAAAGCATGTCATGGCAAAATGCGCCAACTGATCATATGGAGTGATGGGGGAACAGTAGCAAGTCCATTGTGGTTATTACAGTTAACCAAATGTTCTAAGAAACTTGGTTATACTTTTGCTAATAGTTAGCATAAGATAAGTATAAGTATTGACAATTTTTTTTGCACTTCGATTTGCAGAAAATTAACGTGAGCATGTTGTACCACAAGTGGCAAGCTAACGTTACAGACAGCTTACATGGTAACTTCAGATACATTTACAGTACTTACAAGGTGACTCCATTAGTAAGTATGTTACTATGGGGCAAAGATATATTTAAAAACTAGCAAAGTTAAATCATACCTCGAATTATGTAGGCTAGCTTTCACCAGCAGTTGCACCTAGAATGCCAGTTAATGTGTGTAATGTAGAATGTAAGCAGCGTTGCCAACTCTCAGCTAGCGTCACATTCAGATCATAGTCAGACACCACCCAGATACTGCCCAAAAGTCTATGGCTCCTCCCTCACTCCTCCTTCTCATCTAAAATTGTCACATCTGCAACCAAGATGTCTAGGCACGTAACGGCAAATTCGGTGACCCAAATCAGATTTTAACAAACCAATGGATGACATCACACATGGCTCCATCCATTAATTATACAATCTATGTCCAGTATAAACAACGGAAGTGCTCCGGACCACTGTTTTGTGTTTTACCTGGGGATTTTAGCCAAATTGTAGAAAAAGCAGCTAAAAGTTTATTGACTTTAAGACTGAATTTACAAGTAATTAGATTCATTTATTTTCCAATCGCTTATCTTTTGTATTTTTTTGTGTGCAAGAGTTAAAATGTCATCACTTTATTACACATTATTTTTCCATGTGTTCCGTCCTTGAGCATTATTGTTACTGATGTAAATTAATATTGATTGGTGCATCGTCGTGCCCATTCTTCATTCTTCCTCCGGAAACAACAAGCCCACAATAAAGTCGGAGAAACCTTGTCCGGACATCTACTCCTACTTGAGTGCAGGTATATATATATATATAAGTTAATATGCCACTTCTGGTTTTGCTGACATTTAAAATGATTAATAATTGATTATTGTAGCAGTCCTGGTTCTTTAGCTTGAAAGCTCATGTGTTTTCTTTTAAAATGGACTGCATGTAACAGCTAGCTAGTATGATAAATTGTGCCTTAATCCCTGTACAAAAGCCTCTTTTTATGTAGTTTAATCTGATATTAGTTTTATTTGTACAATAATCATTACATCCTTAAGTTTAGGCAGTTCTGTACCAAAATGTTAAAACCATACTGCAAACTGCTTCCTGTCCTTCAGCAGTGTAATACTGTCATTAAAAACCCAGGCAGCACAATGTTAATTTGTTTCCCAACAAAACGACAGAATTAGATTCTGGATTTATTTATTCTGGCATAATCCACTTTTGTCATCCTCAGCAGTTACATATTCATGTCTACAGGACCAATGAGTGTACTAGACTAAAGAATGTTTTCAGTCTTGAACATCAATACACTTTGGCTTTTGTCACAGGTGCAGCTGCTTCTCCATCATGCAGGCTATGCTGATGTAATGGGACCCCCAACAAAATGTCACCTGTGTCCAACAAGATGAGGCTTTCATCAATGAGAATGATACACAGACAAGTATATAGTGCACAGCTGAAGCAAGATGAAAACGATTAGCAGAAATACTGCATCATTCACATTAGACCTCAAACATGTTTTTGTTTGACTCATCTATTTTTTTCAGGCCATGGTTTCACTTTTAAAATGACATGATGCCCTGACTGGTGCCAATCTGTTTACCCTAGCATTTACCTGTGGCAGGAAACATCCCAGGTGTAACAGATGTATTTTTACCCATGGGACTTTTATTTTGACAGCTGTTTTTTTTCCCTCCGGAGCATTCGCAGGAGATAAAAAAAGTCCGGAAAAAGAAGTGTGTTACGATGTAGACACGCCATTATTGCAGTGTGAGAAGTCGCCATTTTTTGCTAAAACTGTAATGTAAGACAGTGCATGGTCAGAGTAAGTTTCAGAAGTTTAGTGTACAGTAACTTTGTTGTGTGAAACTGGAGGCATAGTTAAAGCTGAAGTTCGGTTGATTGCGTCATCGGACAGAGAACAGTGTTGGAGACTGGCTGAGAGCCCCAGAGAGAGAGTTGCTGGAGCCGTGAGTTTCATTCAGAACAGTGCTGTATTTTGGTGTTATTCTGTCCGTATGTATTTTTGACAGAAATACTGCTTTATAGTCGTGGAGGGTTTTTAAAAAGTAAAAACCGCACCATCTTGTTCCAAAAGTGTCCTGAGTTTTCCTGGGCCGCACTAAAACTTTTCTTGTTTATTGCCCTGCCATCCCTGCGACATCTCACTGACCTGTCTTGGCGGTAGGCTATAGTTAGTAGTTACCATTTATCCCAAATCATCACCATTCATCCCAAGTCATCACAATTCATCCCAAGTCATCACAAATCATCCCAAGTCATCACCATTCATCCCAAGTCATCACCATTCATCCCAAGTCATCACCATTCATCCCAAGTCATCACCATTCATCCCAAGTCATCACCATTCATCCCAAGTCATCACCATTCATCCCAAGTCATCACCATTCTTCCCAAGTCATCACCATTCATCCCAAGTCATCACCATTCATCCCAAGTCATCACCATTGACCACAAGCTCACCGTAACTCATCCCAGGTCATCGTAAGTCAACACACCAAAGTTATCATTGCCACAGACTGGTACAACAGTTTAAAACACACATGAACATTTAATTAATTCAGAGTGAAACAAACTGAGTGTTTGAATGGACTGAGACTGTCAATTTGAACTGTGTTTGAGATAACTGGGTCAGAAGGAAACTGAATTATAAAGTGAATTTTCTGGTGTTTTTTGTAAATCAGTTTATGCCCTAAAAATTTTAATTAATTTTGGGAAAACATTTCTGAGGTGTTAAGAGTTTTTTTAGTGTCAACCATTTGAAGGTGTTACAAAAAATCTTGAATAACTATTTTATTTTATTATATATATATATATATAAATATTGTTTTTACTATTTGGATATTTTATTATATTAAGAGATCTCTCCAAGAGAAATACAGTTTCCTGAGGAAAGGAAAATAAATTACTTAATTTTTAAATTACGACATTTGACAGTTGTTCTTTATCTAAAAAACTTACCTTGGGGTAGGGGCATCTCACTTGCACTATTAGGATTAGGTGGGTGGGGATGTAGATTAAGCTTATTTTTCATCACATGCACTTCAGGAAGCCACCGTATAAACATACTCACCTGAAGCGCACACTGTCTATTCCTGTGGGATATCATAGATAGTGTAAGTCAATACACATACACATAACATGTATATTGAGGCTCAAAGCACTGGAGTGGGGAGTAGGATCCTTCACTTTTAAGTCTTCCAGGGTAATGTTTTAATTTCCCCTACGAGGCGAGATTTACAGTCCTGTTACACAGGGATGGTTGAATAATCCAGAATCAAGTGCAGAATCAAGTGCAGAGTGTTATGGTACATTTATCTCTAGCATTTAAGTGGTGATGAATAGCAATGGTTTACAAAATTAATGTCTAGCAAATAAATATTGTCAACTATAATGCTCACAAGGTATAATTTCATTTAAATAGCCATTGTCACATCCTCTAACCTTTTAAAGCCTTACAATGTCTTGCAAGACATTAGTGAATAAATACAAGCTTCTAGAAACTCATTTTTTAATAAAGCAGTTGATCAGCATCTTGAAGGGTATGTTTCATATCCTTGATGAGCCAGTTCCTTTTTAGCAAGTCTCTGTGGGATGAAATGAGAAATGTTCTGCTTTAGCAAGTGTGGTGTTTAACAAAGCATTGTAACACTTCCCTTTTGGTTTTAGTTAGTTGTCTCGTGTGTTTATATATCTGCTTTTTCTGGTCTTTTTATTGCTGTACATGTTGTTTTTGTTATTCTGTTGGTTACACATGTGTCTATTTGAGTTACTGTGTGTTCCTGGTTTAGATTTCTGTCCTGTGTGTTTTCTTTGTTCAGGTTTCTGCCCTATGTGTATTGTTGTTTATTGATTCCCCCTTGTGTTTGTTTCATGCATTAAGTGGTGTTATGTTATTCCGGTTCTGTGTCTGTTAAGGTTAAATCTATGTTGATTACGTCCCAGGTGTTGTTCATTAGCCCTCATGTGATTTAGTATTTAGTGTGTGTGTTTCTTTGCAGTCCTTGTCGTTCATTGTTCCCTGTTACGTGGTCCGAAGGATTACTTGACAAGCATGTTAGTGCATGAACACTGTCCAGCCTCAATTCAACAGTTCAGCTAAAGTTAAACCTGAATTTACTTCTTTACGCATGAGCAAAAGACTACACTTGTTCTTAAAGGTGCTATTCGTAGAATTTATAAATGTTGTGTATGTAACAAATAGAGAGGATGAGGTAACCACAATGATAAAAATGGTTTATTAATGAACACCCAATTGTAGGCTGAGAAAATGGGATAGTGAAATTCAGAATCGGAAGTCCAGTGCTCAATTCAGATAGTCAGGCCAGGCGGGGATTGAATACCAAAAATAAGGTTGTCAGAGCAAGCAGAGGTCGGTACACAGAGGAGGAAATCAGGCAAGGAAGGAGTCGGGTCACAGATCAGGGTTGTCAGACTTTGCGGAGGTTGGTACACGCTGTGGAGACCAGGCAGAAGTACACAGGAATGATCCAGGAGACAGAAAAACATGGTAAATCCAAAATACAGGTCAAGCCAGATATGTAGGTAGAAATATAATACACTCAGTAGGTTCCTCATACAAACAATAGCTCACGACAAACCAGTCAAGCAGGTGAGTATATATGTGGTATGAAACAGGTGTGTAGAATGAAGGTGATTGTGAGCGCATCTGAGGGCGCATTCATGGGTGTCTGTAAGATAGTACTCTGTAGTAACAGGAGCAGCCGTGTCCCTACAGTCTTCCGACATCACAGTGTAATTCTCAATTTATGGTATAATGGGATAATGATTCCCTCCATCAGAGCTACCCAAACCTGTTCCTGTAGATCTAATTAGCTAATTTAGAAAATGTTGTGCTACCTTAGGGTTGAAGAGAATACAGTACATTTCCAGTAACAGGGTTGGGCACCCCTGCCCTACACTATGCAGTTCTTTGTTCCACACAAAGGCACACCCTAAAATGCACAATTTAAATCAAAAGACAGACCCAGTCTTATTGCAGTTCCAAAAGACAAAATAAGCACTATATAGTGTAAAGCAGCCCTATTCAAATCTGGGTCTTATTTAAACCTGGTACACCAGGTGGATAAAAGTAATTATAAGGTAGAACAGAAAACCAGCAGGCTCTAGCCCTCATAAGGTAAGAGTTGAATACCCCTGGTCTAGGGAATAATTATCGGGTCTAAATTGATTCTCCTGATTTTTTTTATATCAAGAAATGTAGTTTGTACATCTTTTGTAAGATCATCCCCAATAAGTAGTGTCATTTTCACAGTGCAAAATTCCAAAGAGAGCATATTTAAAGGAACACGCCACCTTTTTGGGACTTTAACTTATTCACCATATCTCCCAGAGCTAGATAAATGCATACATACCCTTCTCTTCTCAGTGCGTGTTGTAACTCTCTCTGACGCACCCACCGCTAACTTAGCTTAGCACAGTTAATGAAGGTAAACGGCTCCAGCTAGCCTACTGCTCCCAATAAAGGACAAAATAAAGTCAAAATTCGCCTATTTACATGTTATGATTTGTATAGTCACAGTGTGTACAAATAACATAGTCACATGAGACGCAGCCACTTTCTAACTGTATACCTTTTGGGAACTATTTTCAGAAGGCGAAGCCCTGCTTCTTCTTCTACTTGGGCAGAGTGATTTGCTTGCTGTACCTGAGAAGCTTGGAGGTGAGGAGCAGAGAGTTCGTTTGGAGATTGCGCAGAGTTGAAGTAATAGAGTTAGCAATTAGGCTACTAGATAGTAAATACATCGTTTACAGTAATGGGTGTTTGCTGTATTGTAAAGAGCTGCGATAATAAACAGGGGAGAGCAGGTAATACCGTGATGTTTCATAGAATTCCAACCAAAAACGCTGACCGGATGAATCTATGGCTGTAAGCTCTAAATATAGATCCAAAAACGCCTGTAGCCATCATCAGGTACCATCGTGTTTGCTCAGAACATTTCACTGAGGAAGACTATGTGGAAAAAATGGAATTTGCCACCCAGACCATGAAACGCGTGCTGAAGGATACGGCCCTACCATCGATAGTACAGACCGGACAAAGTGATTTACCTGTGGCTGCGGTAGGTGTTACGTTATGTTTTTAGTAGACTTCGGTTCTAATAGTGCCACATTAGCTAGATCTAATTTATTGTTAATTACACTATTACGTGCATTAGGGTGGACACAACTTTTGTAGTTGTTCCCTGGCTCCATCTATTCCCTGTAATGTTATTATTGTGTTGTTGCGATTGCGCTTTTTCGCCCCAGTATCAAATGAGCGGTGCTAGAGGTACTCTCAGGACTGTAGCCAGGGTTCAAAATTAGCACCATTTACCAGCCAAATGCTGGTAAAATATGCAGATGGCTGGTAGATTTGCTTCACTCACCAGCCAAAAAACCAATAGTAATTTATTGAGTGGCTGGTAAAATTTGAACATTCAGTAGCCGTTTGGCTGGTTGATGAAAAAGTTAATTTTGAACCCTGACTGTAGCCCTCACGTTGGTAATACTTTGGAGGGGGGAGGGGCGTTTTCATTGTTGAAAAACAAGGACCATGTTTAGCTGCTTTCCGACCAAGTAGTTACAGGAATGTAGTTATAGGAACAGTCCACTTCTAAACAGTTCTACTAACTCAGGGTGTCTGCAGATTTTATGACATTAAATTTAAGACTTTTTAAGACTTTTTTAATGCCACTCGAAATGCTTTTTAAGACCAATGCAGCAGTAAATGCAAAATAAAATAATGAAAAATACCTGTGATTGGTCAAGAATTTAATTATGCACACTGGCAGAGGATTATGTAGTCTAGCTTGTAGTATAACTAACAAATCTTATTTGTGATCAAAACATATTTAAGACCCGGGACATGGTTTATCTAATGATATAACCTTAACAAAATTGTTGCAAAAATTCTGGTTTGTAAAGGATATTGC
>JACXGM010014061.1:9431-22537 GCA_016801145.1 Umbra pygmaea | reverse complement strand
CAAGTCAAAGGGAGAAGCAACTGCCAGTCTGTGAATTGAAGAGAGTGGAAGGCCAATCTTTAGAGCAACCATGTCTCTGGAGTCATTTCATATGATATCTCGGGTGATTCGGTTTGACAACCGCAACACCAGAGCTGGTCGACGTGAAAGAGACAAACTTGCTGCGATCAGAGATGTATGGGATAAATGGGTCAAAATTCTACCTGTCTTGTACAATCCTGGTCCCCATGTCACTGTAGATGAACGCCTTGTTCCATTCAGGGGACGGTGTCCCTTCCGACAGTATATGCCCAACAAGCCTGCCAAGTATGGTATCAAAATATGGGCAGCCTGTGATGCTAAATCTAGCTATGCATGGAATATGCAAGTGTACACCGGAAAGCTCCCTGGAGGAGCATCTGAGAATTATCAGGGGATGCGTGTTGTGCTGGAGATGAGTGAAGGGCTGCATGGTCATAACATCACCTGTGACAACTTCTTCACATCTTACCGCCTTGGAGATGAACTTCAGAAGAGAAAGCTGACCATGGTGGGAACAGTCAGAAGAAATAACCCAGAACTTCCCAGTGAAATTCTGAAGATGCAAGGCAGACCTCTACATTCCTCAACATTTGTTTTCACTGAGAATGCAGCAGTTGTTTCATACTGCCCAAACAAAAACAAGAATGTTCTTGTAATGAGCACAATGCACAAAGATGCATTTCTGAGCACAAGAGATGACAAAAAGCCACAAATTATCCTGGACTACAACTCGAACAAAGGAGGAATTGACAATCTGGACAAAGTCACAGCAACATACAGCTGCCAGCGCAAGACTGCACGTTGGCCCTTGGTGATTTTTTACAACATTGTGGATGTGTCTGTTCTACAATGCTTATGTCCTGTAGACTGAAATCAACTAGCAATGGAATGCCGGAAAATTGTACAAACGTCGACTTTTCCTGGAAGAGCTTGGCAAAGCACTTGTCACTCCCAAGATCCAGAGGCGAGCCCGGCCAGCTCGATCCCCAGCAGCTGCAGCTGTCATTCAAAAGGTTCAAGCTCTGTCATGCAACCCCCCATCCAACCAACCTGCAATTCATCCAATGGATACACCTGTAAAGAAACGGAAAAGATGCCAGGTCTGTCATCCCCGAGAGGACAGTAAAACAAGCACCTCTTGTGTGAAATGCAAGAATTTCATCTGCAGAAAGCACACAATTACATTCTGCCCATCATGCGTAGAGTAATAGAAATGTGAAGAGAATATTTTGAGAAAATGAGACCATTGAAAGATCTATGAAAAAACATGTTTGTAATGAGGGGAAAACATTTACTAAAGAATTGCTAAATATAGTTTTGGAATTAAAAATGTATTTCATTTCTACTTTCTAAATGTTAATATAATGTAAAAAAAACGTCTTATTGGTTTTACCTGATTTTTTGACTGTTTTGAGTCGTACGGGTCATTTTGACCCGTAACATCATCAATGTAGTTTTTTTTCAACATAATACAAGGGATATATATATATATATATGTTAATTGTTAAGATAAAAGGGGTTATTTTTAAGTAATACATTTTGTTCTTTAAAATGTACAGATATATTACAGTATATTAAGCTTAAAGTTTAATATACTGTAAATAAAACAACATCAAATCTGCATAAATATTGTACTTAAAAAGTATTTTTTTCACATTACATTGTAATGTTTCCTGTTTCACTAGGGTATAGAAATGAGGAAGCAGATATAAAATCTAGTAATCTATTGTAATGAGTAAAGTCAACGAACTTTCAAAAGAAAACGAATAGTTATCCGATTTCCTAAATCACACAACATTACTAACATTTAAGGAACAATATAACAGTTCACTCTGGTGAACTTATCAACCTAATTAACTTGCCAACTTCCTAAAAAAACATTGTTCTCAAAATGTATATCACCTTGTATTTGACACATTTCCACCAATTAACTGTTAAAAATCAACATCAATAATTAATAATAAACAAAATACAGACAATAGCCTAGTGAAATAGCAAAATTTGCATTTTCTAGTATCTTACTAGAAACAAATACAAAATAATTGTGTATTTTCAAAAATTGGTTATAATATTCATGTTTTATTCCTGTCTTCAGTAAAAACATATATATATACAGTATATAAGAAGTATTTTAAAAATGTAGCCTACGTAAAATCCGGGCCGACAGGACAAATGAATGGAACATTACTACAGTGGTGTCCGTAGCAACATAACAATGAAAAAGCCTAATTTAATTATACATGTGAATATAAATGCAAACAGCAATTTCTAGTGAATGTTTGCTTATGTTGTTCAAAGGTGGTTATGTACAGAACATCATTGTTTATCACTAAATTTATTCTAACTTGTTCACTTGACACTACTTAGCTGTGGTGTCTGAACAACAATATGTATGGGCGAAAATTACGAACATTAATTTCACTGAACAAACAAAAAACCAAACACTTTTCACAGTTGATCTAATTAAATTGTAGTTTGTTTTGTACACAACGATACTAGTTCTAGTTAGATTTTTTACAAATCAGTCGTAACGTATTTTAGTTCTTTCAGGAAATGCCATGTGATCTTAAAAAATACTTTAATTTACAGTACTGTACATCATACAATATTCCACCTAAACATGCAACTTATGGTACACACCAAACTGATCCTTGCAAAAAATCCTGAACGCTGTACCAAGAACCCCCAAAACCATTACAAGCAATGTCTAACACTAGCCACAATTACCATAATTGTTGCCCCTCTGACTGAAACCTCTCGACCAAACATCATGCTCCTTTAATAACAAAACTGTATTTTAGCGCATAAAGCGTGCACCCGAGATTCACGCACACCCTTGTTCATTGCTTTGAAATCTTGTTTTGTCAAAAAAATTATCAGCATTGCTTACAAAGCGTGCATCATTTTTGTAGAAAGGTGACATGTAATCTCCCCTCGCCCAAACCTGCATTGATGGGCACTCAGCTAGTCATTGTGTTTCAAATTTTCAACACCCAACCCCCGTGCTGATTAGATAAAACAAAACCAGCTATTCCCAAAGTGGAGTACACGCATTAATGTAAGTGCATACACATAAAACTTGTGGTCAATGTGTATTTCAATATTCAAACTGGCCTATATATTTAAGTGATTTTTTCTTGTCTGTGTAGCCCAGCCTCACTGGCGAAAATAATCACTGTATAAATAACCGTATAATCTGTATAAATAACAACACAATGTAAAATATCAAATAATTGGCATCCAACCAGATAAATGTTAGTTATGTGTTTTTATTGAGTACATGAGAAAAGACACTCAGTAAGCAAATCAAATTATACAAACTGGACAAGTAGGTAACGCTAAGTACAATAAAGTTAAAAAAGGAAGAACAACGATATACAGTAAATAGTAGATCATTTTGGAGGTCAGAAAATCATTTGCTTCAATAAATTCAAATGCTAACAAAATCTTGTATAAAGTGTGTGCAATGTGCACTGGCAAGAAGATGCAACTTTGCTACATATTTAAAAAAATGTGCTGCATTTTCTGCATTTTACATACCCATGGATTGACCAGTGGTTTTAACAACCAAATTAAATGCTTTCCAAACATCAGATAGCTGGAGCCTCATTTATCAAGCTTGCATTTAAAAATCCTACATTTGTATTTAGGAAGAGAATTAAAAATGTGCGTATGCAAAAAAAGTGGGATTAATCAAACAATCCTATGACCGTTTTATGCACACCGGTAGGAAATCCCAATTGATTAATACCACTTGTTCTTAGCGTCAGTGCTCGTGCTGTCTCTACAATTTGCCTATCAACACACCCCTAATTACTCACATAGTATGATTCATCTCTTAAACCTGCGGGAAACATAAGCTGTAACGATGTTCATTAAATGTACGACACAATCCAAATTTCCGAGCTTGACAGAAGGTGCCATGTAGTGTAAAATGATGAGTGCATGATGGTTACTCGCTTGACCGGTAAAAAGTAAAACTTCGCTAAAGATAAAAGTGTAGGCCTATTACATTGAGAAATATGCTGTTCTTCAAATGAATATTTTCAACAAACAATAATAGGCATCTAATCTGTAATAGCACTATAATTTAGCCTAAATAAATATCATGATATTTGTCCTGCTGAATAACCCTCTAAGCAATTGAGGTTGAAAAGACGTCTTTGTGGTTGAAAATACATTGAATAGACATTAAAAATACATCTTTCAAAATATTTTGCTTAGTGGGATTCATATTTAGAAGCATATTTTCCCCTGATCACTGGTAAATTGAGTGGAATGCTGTTTGATTCATCTAGCCTAGTGTACTATTCTTTGTGGGGGATTTTATGCATATCTGGGTGCCATCTACAGGGGTGTAGCACAAAATCTTGGGCCCTATGCATAGGCAGTCCTGATGGGCCCCCATCCAGGTAAAATACAATATATTCCAGACTTTTCAAGGGCCCTCTCTCCCCTTGGGCCCTGGCAATCAGTATTGGTTTTACTCCCAGTCCGATGCCCCTGGCCATCTACATTATTCACTCTGTTAAAAGGTAATTACAGGCTTAAGATCTTTGTTGAAATTATGGTTCCAGGAGTCAGGGCCCGTATTTATCAAGCTTCTCAAAGTGCCATTTTAGTCTTAAGTTCTGAGAATTGACAAAAGTTACTCGTACTCTCAAACTTAAGTCTAAAAGCAAGTTATCAAATTTCTCAAAGCTAAGAATCACTCTTACTCTCCCAGCTATTTAAGACTGCTCGAGAGGTCTCTCAAGTGGTTAAGAGTTCCCAGTAGGGGCTGGTGATGGCGTAGACAGAGATGTGCGCAAATCTTTTAGGAGAGGAAGAATGTTTTTTTTTAATTGTTTGACGCCGCTTAATTAATTAAAAACAGTATTGTTTTGATAGAGCAGGCATCATCTTCGTCAGCGACTGAGTGAGGAACATCATTTCACCAGTGACATTTATGCAGCAATTCATTTTCAGATTAATTGAAGGTGGTGATTATGCTTTGTTTGCAACGCAGTGCTGATGATTTGGCCCATCACAACCATCAATAAGCCGAATTGTAATGGAAACAATTATTGCACTTACAGCTCAACACATTGTCACGCGTTTCACTGACTTCCCAACAACATCCCGCATAATCCAACAGAAGCAAACACAATTCATGCAGATAGCCGGCTTCCCAAGAGTAGTAGGCACAATGGATGGCACTTATGTAAGGTATTTTATTGTGTAACCTCTCAGTTGAAGGTTAAGAGGATGTTACAGGAAACAGAGCTTTTATTGTGAAGGTTAAGAGGAAAGTGAGAAAGGGGTGGTATGTTTTTGACTTACGAAGGTTGTGCGTTGGTGAAAGTAAAGTGAGACGTGCAGTGCCGTCTTGGTCCCGGCATTGGAAGCCCGTGTCTTTATTTTATAGCCAAATGTGAATGTAGACAATAATAGAAACCCTCAGTTACATTGGTGGCAGCGGTGGGATTGTTTCTCCATTGAGGTCTATCGTAAATTTACTAGCTAAGGTAGACAGGTAGACAGTTGTAAAGTAAGCCAGCTAGCATTAGCCATACTAACTCCGCCCTAGTTTATTATCATTAAATAGGTTGTATTTTTTATCTTATTTTCGTTACAGTCTATAGTAGCACGAGTGTTAGTTTCAGTTGTGGTGCCTTCGGCGTTTTCTTAAGTTGAAGTTAGAGAGGGTAGTAAAAAAAATATATTATAAAACAAAAAATAAAAAATAAAAAAACGACAATGTGGAAGTTTGAAGGAGATTCACTGGACTGCCGACAGCGCCGTGGTGATGGCCCCTTCTCAAACAACGTCAGGATTGAACTCCCGCCACACTTCGCTGGAGAGGTGAATGAAAGTTTTCCCTGCTGGGCACGGTAGTATGAAGTGGCGGTGAAGGCGCTGGTAGGAGGCACTGAACGTGACCATGACTATGAACTGGCTAGAATTTTACCAACACGGCTCACAAAGGCTGCATTTGTTCTGTGGGATAGCCTGCCAGCAGCCGTGCAGACAGACTACTCTGCAGTTAAAGGGAAATTACAAGAGGCATTTGGACAAAGACATTTTCTGGACTGTTTCAGAGCTAATCTCTCTGCGCGACTACGTGCTCCAGGTGAGAGTTTGGAAGTTTATGCAGCAGATATAATAAGTTAGTGCATATAGCATTTCTAGGCTATGGTGAAATGGCTCAAAGAGACGAAAAGTTCCGCAGATTTCTGGCCGGACTCGACCCAGCCCTGAGAGCTAAATGTCACGAGCAGGGGGCTACTGATTTGGAGAAGGCCCTGACCATCGCCGGCCGATGTGAGATAGCCAGAGAGACTTTGAAAATGGACTATACTAACACATATGCACGTCAAGCACCTACTGGGAATAGCACAGCAGCGATGGTGCACTCCATATCCGATGGAGGTTTATATAGAGCTATGGACCGGCTTACAGGGGACATGAAAGAAATGAGAATTGAATCCAATGGTTGGAAAAATGAATGGAAAGCCCCTCCCCAGGGACGTGTGTACCGATGTCAGTGTGACTGTGGAGGACAGGGCTGTCAGTCACGTAGCCCACAGAGTGAACAGAGAGGGCGTTCCCCTAATCGTGGCTGGCGTGAAGGTGGAGCAGAGAGGAGTCCCGGGGAAACAGGGGATTATCAGACAACCTGCGGTGACCGAGCCTCTCCAAATGGCCGCGACCGGAGACCTGCCCGGCCCCCATTTAACGATGAAACACAGAGGAGGCGTGGAGTGCGTTTCCTCTCCCCCAAGGGAGAATACCCAGCCAGCCAGTCGGGAAAAGAATTGTAGCTGATGTTGCAGCCCAAACACCACCTACAGAACCCCTGGGCCACCTGGTGGAAGAATTGTTCATCCCTCCCACATGTAATGTACCTATTAAAGACACAACAGCACCGCAGTGTATGTCATATGTGAGGGGCAACATCGAAGGGACTGAAATGAACATACTGCTGGATTCAAGATCGACAGATTCCTACATTAGTGCGGACTTTCGCATGTCTGTTCCATCTCTTCGCAAGCGTCCCCTCAATGCGGATTTTATTGCTGCGCGTGCGGTGAACGGTCAGATGCTGGATACGTTGGGCACCATAACAGCCACTCTACACCTAGGTAATGAATCCTGGCAGCATGTTTTCCATGTACTTAGAGGGTCTACACAAGCAGCACTGCTGGGCCTGGACTTTCTCATAGCCAACCATGCACTATTGGATTTTGCTCGTGGCAGGCTGCTGTTATGGGACACAACCATTCCACTGTTAAGCAGCAAAGACTAGATCCCTGAATGTTGTAATGTTTCCATTGCCACTGCCATGACATTGCCCCCTCTCAGTGAGATGCTGGTGCCTGTAAAGATCTCCTCAGTCTGCCCAGGCCAACCCCCTGACTTTGTGGGCTACCTAGAGCCTAATCCCCAGAATAAAACTGAATGTGTTGTGGCCCATACTGTGACATCAGTAAAGAGTGGGAGTACTACAGCTCGTGTGTTGAACCCTACTAATCAGGACATCATATTAAGAGAGGGCATGCACCTGGGAGAGTTTTTTTCTGTGGACGAGTCAGAGCTTTTGTCCCTCCCACAAACACCAGTTGGTACGGTATCTGCTATTTCAGCCACTGAGCCTATTCTGTCATTGCAGGAGTCCCCGGCCAGTCAGCAACAGAAAGCACAGCTGAATGCATTACTGGAAGAGTATGATGAAATATTCAGCACATCCACAAAAATGATGGGCAAGTGCAAGCTAATCAAACATCACATAAAAACAAGTGATCACCCTCCTCTGCGACAGCGTGCCTACCGGACCTCGCGGGAAAAGAGGGACGAGATAGACAGACAGGTAACTGCCCTGTTGGCTGACGTGGTAATTGAAGAGAGTCGCAGCCCCTGGGCCTCGCCAGTTGTCCTCGTAAAGAAGAGAAATGGTGAGTGGAGGTTTTGCATCGATTACCGTCGCTTGAGCAGTATAACGGTGAAAGACTCTCATTCCCTCCCAAGAGTGGATGATACCCTCGATGCCCTAGTGGGCTCCCTCTGGTTTAGCACTTTCGATTTTTCGAATGGCTACTGGCAGGTGGGGGTCGCTGAGGAGGACAAGAAAAATACAGCCTTCACGACTGGCAGGGGCCTATATCAGTGGCGATCAATGCCTATGGGCCTCACCAACTCACCCGCTACGTTCCAGCGCATGATGGAGCTGGTGCTTGGAGGGCTCCCATGGCAGGTGTGCATGGTGTACCTGGATGATGTACTGATATATAGCCCCACCTTTGAACAGCACCTCTCCAGTCTGCATGAAGTTTTCTCCAGGATTCAGGCGGCGGGCCTCAGACTTAATTAAAAAAAATGTCACCTGGCTCGAGACCATGTAGTGTTCCTGTGGCACATTGTGTCTCGTGATGGCCTGCAGCCAGACCCTCGTAACACTTCCATGGTCCGGACTTGGCCCACACCTCGGAGGTGAGAGCGTTTTTGGGCCTCTGTTCTTACTATAGACGTTTTGTTGAGGGCTTTGCCCAACATGCAGCACCCCTCCACCGCCTAACCAGCAAGGACATAACTTTCCACTGGACGTCTGATTGTGATGCGGCCTTTGAGTAACTGAAAGGGGTGCTCTCATCTGCCCCAGTTGTCACCATGCCTGACTTCAATCTCCCCTTTAAGGTTTATACTGATGCCTCCTTGGAAGCAGTGGGGGCTGTGCTGGCTCAAGACCGAGAAGGATTGGAGAGAGTGGTGGTTTATGCCAGTCAGTCTCTCTCACCCACTGAAAAGCGTTGGTCCACATTTGACAGGGAACTGTGGGCCGTACTGTGGGCTGTACGCCAGTTCAGACATTACATTGGATCAGCTGCATTCACCATAATAACAGACCATAAGCCTCTGCTGGGCCTTCGTGGCATGTCTATTGACAAAGACCCCACAGGGAAAAGAGCAAGGTGGATACTGGAACTAGATCCATTTAATTGGGTCATAAAACACAGAGATGGGCTGAAGCACAATAATGCTGATGCACTCTCACGGCGGCCGCCCGATCCTAAGTTTGGTACGGAAGGTAACACCTCCCCAGCAGCTGCCGGTCAGGTGAATGCCGTAAGCTCGGACAAGGGGCTAAGTGTGTCCAACACGGACTCCATGTCCTCAACTGTCTTGGTTCCCTCTGATCTTTGCACAGGGGAGCAGCCAGTGGGAATGGAAGGTGACGCGGATGACCTGTCTTTCATGCATGCTTTATCACATTATGGGGTTGGCATGGGTGAACTGCAGCGGGCTGCCAAAGATATTGGGACAGTGTTGGACTGGATTGCAGGGGGGAGAGCTCGATCACCTCGGAGCCAATTGAGAGGCAGTTCTCGATGGCTCCGGAAATTATGGACTGAATATCCCCGCCTCTCAGTTGTAAATGGACTGCTCTGCCGAACTGTGACTTCATCCCTCACCAGGGGATCTCAGTGTCAAGTGGTTGTGCCTCCCCCACCTATCCCTGAAGTGCTGCGACACCTTCATGGGGGTCCTGCTGCGGCACATTTTGCTGCGGAACGAGTGTGGGAGCGGGCGAGGCAAACCTGTTACTGGCCTTCCATGCTGAAAGACATTCAACGGTGGTGTGAATAGTGCATTCCATGCCAGACCCGCTGGGCCCCTTTTCCTAAGCGCCGAGCACCAATGGGGGGTCTCCAGACAACTCGACCATTCCAAAGAGTGGCGACTGACATTCTGGAACTACCAGTTACTTCCAAAGGCAGCAGGTATGTTTTAGTAGTGGAAGACTACTTCACAAAGTTTGTGAACCTGTATGCCCTCCCAATTCAGACAGCACAATCTGTGGCCCAGTGTTTGTTTGAGGATTATGTGCTGGTGCATGGTATTCCTGAGATCATCCATAATGACCAAGGCCGGCAGTTTGAGGCTGAGATTGTGCAGAGAATGTGTCATCTTTTAGGGATTAAAAAGACACGAACCACGCACTACAATCCCAAATCGGATGGCATGGTTGAACGCTTCAACCGGACTCTCATTGATCAGCTAGCCAAGTTGTTACTCGCTTGTGGAGGTGAATGGGATGATTACCTGAAACAGGTGGCTTTCGCCTATAACACGTCTGTCCACACCTGCACCAACTTCACCCCCTATTACTTGACTCATGGGCGGGAGGCTCGTGTCCCGGTGGATGTTCTGGTGCCCTCTTGGACAGAAATCTCAGATTTTTATTCCTCTCATGCTGACTTTGTGACTTCTCTGGTGGGAAGGCTGGAGACAGCCTTTGGCAATGCCCGACTACGTGGGGCCAATGCCCACGAGAATCAGAAGCTATATTATGGCAGAGTTGCCCGTCACCAGCCATATGTAGTGGATGACCTGGTGTGGTTGCATGACCCCACTGGAAGGGCCCCTACAGGGTTCTGGCTGTCATGGGCTCTCAGGGGGAACCTGGGCTCACTTACCGGATTGGCAGTCTGTTAAGCCCAAATGGACGAGAGCAGGTTGTCCATTATGATAGGCTCAAACCCTACACTGTTGGACTAGTGCCGGCTGCTTCACCTCTTGACCTCCCTGCTACCTCTCCTCTTGAGGCTCCCTTACTATTGGTTGAAGAGTTGCAGGATGGGGACTGCGGACCTGAGGAGCCACTGGGCGCTGGGGGCACAGGGACTGTTCAGGACACGAGCCCCAGTGAGCCACAACAGACTATGTCTCACTTTGGACGGACTGTGAGACCTCCAGTTCGTTTCATGGACTTTGTCACTTATCGGTAATTGTCCATGTTGACCCTGTATGTGAGGTGACTACGATTGGCATACAGTTGTTACAGTTGTGATTTGTCTTTATGGGTTCTATGGTTATGGCATTTGCTGTTGATTATCTTGGTTCTTGGTATTTTGGGTGTTACTGTTTAGGAACGGGGACATTTCCTTTCGGAGGAGGGGAGGTATGTAAGATATTTTATTGTGTAACGTCTCAGTTGAAGGTTAAGAGGATGTTACAGGAAACAGAGCTTTTATTGTGAAGGTTAAGAGGAAAGTGAGAAAGGGGTGGTATGTTTTTGACTTACAAAGGTTGTGCGTTGGTGAAAATAAAGTGAGACGTGCAGTGCCGTCTTGGTCCCGGCATTGGAAGCCCGTGTCTTTATTTTATAGCCAAATGTGAATGTAGACAATAATAGAAACCCTCGGTTACACTTATATAAGAAGAGGTACCACAGCATCAACGCACAAGTTGAGTTTAATGCAGAATACAACATTTTGGATGTGGTACCCAAATGGCCTGGGTCTACCCATGACGCGCGATATTGAATGAAAGTGGCCCGAAGCAGCTGTTTGAAAGGCACTTTCTGCCGACAGAGGATACCCGCTCGCGGCTGCTCACCCCTTTCCATATGCCACTGACAAAAGCCCAAATGAACTACAACAGGTAGCCTGGGAGCAATGATCTTTATATAAGTGCCACCCATTGCGCCTACTACTCTTGGGAAGCCGGCTATTTGCATGAATTGTGTTTGCTTCTGTTGGATTATGCGGGGCGTTGTTGGGAGGTCAGTGAAATGCGTGAGAGTGTGTTGAGCTGTAAGTTCAATAATTGTTTCCATTACAATTCGGCTTATTGATGGTTGTGATGGGCCAAATCATCAGCATTGCGTTGCAAACAAAGCATAATCACCACCTTCAATTAATCTGAAAATGAATTGCTGCATATGTCACTGGTGAAATGACGTTTCTCACTCATTTGCTGATGAAGATGATGCCTGCTCTGTCCAAACAATACCGTTTTTTAATTAATTAAGCGCGTCAAACAATAAAAAAAAACATTCTTCCTCTCCTAAAAGATTTGCGCACGTCTCTATCTACGCCATCACAAGCCCCTATTGGGAACTCTTAACCACTTGAGAGACCTCTCGAGCGGTCCTAAATAGCTGGGAGAGTAAGAGTGATTCTTAGCTTTGAGAAATTTGATAACTTGCTTTTACACTTAAGGTTGTCACACTTAAATTTTGTCAATTCTCAGAACTTAAGACTAAAATGGCACTTTGTGAAGCTTGATAAATACGGGCCCAGGCCACTATTCCTAACCTTGAGTATGGAACATATATGTTCCATAATACATAGTGTAACTCCTTTCTAGCTGTTATCCAAAAAACTCAATAACCCTTATCTGTCTAATGTCCTGTCAGTAAAATATCCTGTTCTATTAGTCTGAATGGCATCTACATGTAGTAGACCTGTGATGGAATTACAGTCTAACCTACAATAGATCATATAGTTATAAGTAGTCTAATATATAACAAAGTTATAAGCTATAAGTCCTAAGCCATAAGCTATTGCTTATGCTGATGTTATAATATAAGACCTGTAGAGGGCTCTCTCTCTGTCCTAAGTCAATCTTGCTTGGCCTTGCTTCCTTGTCTCCTCTCCTAAAGGAAAGTCTTATCTGACTTGACCCTGAATCTTCTTCCTGTCTGTCTCATATGTCTAATCCTTAAAATCCCTTAAAATCCTCCAAAAGGCCTCAACTATAGCTATACAACTCTCTCCAATAGTACTACCATTCTAAACTGTTCAAACTGTATTAAAACATGATTATATAGAATATACTTCTCAACTATGGAAAGCCATTTTTGTCAATATTAAATAAATAAATATGGCTATGAAATAAGTCCTGAAATAAATAAATGACACAATAAATATATAAATATTTAAATATAAATATATAAACCTAGTCCAATAAAATAAATAAATAGTTTTTTATTTCATAATGGTATTTTTCAAAGGAAACATTTTATTTGTTTCAGGGGACTTTTATTTCATAATCCCACATTTATTTATTTCAAGGCACTCTTATTTCATAATGACACATTTCATAATATCCATTTGTTATATTGAAATGAATGGGGCGTGGTTATCTCACAGATTCAAACACACAGCACCCGTATGTTTGACCATTGAAATACTCGGGCGAATAAGTGATCTTGAAAATATAGACATAGATTTCGAAGTTTTAAATAGTTTGAGAGCGATTGAGCTCCTTATTCGTGTGGAAGACGTCATAAGCTTATGAAGATATGCTTGCTTGATCTGGTC
>JACXGM010014060.1:0-22439 GCA_016801145.1 Umbra pygmaea | reverse complement strand
GAGTAGCCGGAATCAAGGGTAAAGGATAACGACGCTTCACAGTGATATCGTTAAGGGGCCGATAATCTATACAGGGCCTTAACCCCCCATCCTTTTTCCCTATGAAGAAAAAGCTGCATGCCACGGGGGAGGTTGAGGGTCGTATAAATCCTTGTTTCAAACTTTCTTCTATATAACCATTAAGGGCTTCCTTTTCTGGCAACGACAAAGGGTATACTCTTCCTTTAGGGAAGTGTACATCTTCCGCCAGGGCTATAGCACAATCCCAAGAGCGATGAGGGGGAAGCTTGGTGGCCCTTTCCTTTGAGAACACTCGGGCGTACTCTGCATATTCTGGGGGCACAGAAACCGCCGTAGTGGGCCTGCATTGCTCCACCAAGGTGGCATGGCAAGGAACGGACACACAGCGATCTTGGCACTCTCTGCTCCAGGATGTCAACTCACCCGTTCTCCATGAAATAACGGGATTGTGCTCCTTCAGCCAGGGGTATCCTAAAACCAAGGGCTCTCTAGTAGACGATAAAATCATGAATTGGATTTTTTCACTATGCAACACTCCAACCTGGAGGATTAGGGGTTCTGTCTGGTGGGTGACGTAGCCATCACCTAACGGTTGTCCATCCAGCGCGTTAACCCTTAAAGGAGAGGACAAAGCAGTTAAAGGCACACCTAGGTGTTGTGCTAAGGAGCAATCCAAAACATTTCCAGCTGCCCCCGAATCCACCAGTCCTACAGCGGCAATGCTTTTGTCTCCCCACTTCAATTTCACTGGCACATTACACTGTGTATTGGAAATGATTAACTGTCTTGTCGGTCCTACCTGGAATGGGGGCTTGGGTGCGCCTTGTTGGGAAGGAGATGGGCGGCGGGGACACTGTCGAATAAAGTGTTGACCTTCTCCGCAGTAGAAGCACAGCCGCTCCTGCTGACGCCTTCTCCTCTCTGGCTCCGTAACGGGCAATCTGCCTACTTGCATAGGTTCCACCTGCGTCCGCTCCTGGGGCAAAGATGCGTGCATCCCCTTAGATGTCCCTCCTCTCCTGGTGCGTAACAGGTTGTCTATGGCGATGGACGTGGACACAAACTGCTGCAGATTGGTGATGTCACCCCGACAGGCTAACTCTGTTTGTACTCAGGTGTTAGTACTCAGGTGATTGCGATCTGGAGAGTGTGCTGTGTTCATGAGCCATGGGAAGTGTGTGCGTAACAGTGTCAGGTGCATGCGTTACCAGTCTATCATGAGGAAACCTTACAGCTGCACCTAAAGACACCAGTTACCTGTTTGTGATTGTGACGGATGGGCGAATTCACTGATAAGTTATCATTATGTCAAAAAGACCGAAGCCCTCTGGTGCCCAGGGAAGAAAAAATAAGAGAAGAGGAAGAAAAACGGGATAAAGATAGAGGTAATGTGATGTATGATCAGTTTATACATGTTGCATTAAGCATAGCAGGTAGTTCGACGATGCTAGTAACTTTCGCTAATTTGAAATATCTTATGACACAGTTATTTAAACTTGTGGACTATTTTATGGTATTTATATTTGAATTGGCTGAATTATATTATATATACATAGTTGTACCTAGAGGTTGGCTAATTAATCGGGCTGGCCGATTAATTATGGCCGATTATGAGTTCAAAATAATTATTAATCTGCATTTTTGCTCTCAGATTATGGCCGATACTTTTTTTGGAGAGAATCCACGTCCTCTAGTGTTACAATTCGATAGAAAATCACGCGGTAACTGCGCGTGCAGCCAGCCCATCTGTCGTGAGCTTCCTACTACAGTCCACCTGTCCCAAGCATGGATGTTTGAGGTCCCAAGCTGCAGCATCTCAAGTCTGGAGGAAGTTGTGACTGCAGAGAAACCAGGATAAGTTTGTAACTAGCATGAAAAGGGATAAATTAAAATCAGTCGCATATAATCACTTGTTAGCTTCACAAGGTTAATATTAGTCTAGAATAGTGGGTAGAGGTTCACTGCTTTTGTTCCGACAGAACTGTTCCCATTTTTTTATCAACCAAAACATTTTTCTGTTCTGTTTTCCTCGAGGCTTTCAGGGAAAAACGACCCGTTTAAAAAAAACTGCTGCACAAGGGTTAACTAGCTATATTGCGTTGTATATGATGAATAAGGGGATTATAATTAATCATCAGACGAGATCAGCCCACAGTAGTAGCCTACATCAAAATCGGGTACTGACACAACCGTGTGCTGGTTTAATCCAGTCGACAACAGTCATTGCGCACATAACTTGTCAAAATATGATGCCTATTCAAAACGGTACACAGAAGAGGCTTTTTTTACTTCTACTTTTAATTAAAAGGCATTAATGTTAGCACGGAATATACGTTGCTAGTGTTCTCAAACATGGATTTCAAAGTATTTTGATTTTGAGTCAGACGGTGGAAGAACATTTTTAGGCTACATTCCGGTCCTCGCGCAAGAGAATATTTCTGTAGTTAAAGACGAAATCCCATGTTTCTCAGTTACTGCTTGTTATATTTATATTCATTGTCTTATTTGTGTATTGATTATGAAATCAGATATATTTATCAAGTGCTTCTGAAAAATATGTCGAATATCTATCTCACTGGCCTTTACTCCCGTTGTGCCGCATTAAATCTGATTGCTTAATAAAAGGACAACCATCAAAATGCACAGACTAAATGTTTTTTTTAATGCAAAACCCAAGGGATAGTTTTACAAAACAGATTTAATATGTAAAGTTGTATTAAATACAAATCGTACTATGCATATTATTAAAATATGATTTATTCCAAAAATAGCCTAAAATAAAAAAACAAGACAAAGCTGTGCAGTTTGTTTCTGTGTGAGTTTATGAACACAATGATCACTGGTGGAATTGTCTTTCATTCCAGGGGCACCAGGTGAAATCTTGCCTAGGGCAGCAAATTGTCCAGGAGGTTGCACCAAGTATTAAATGAAGGGGTGTCAATAATTTGGGACAGATACGTTAGAGAAAAATAACAAGGGCGTGCACCACTCTTTTTTTTCAGCGGCACACGACAAAGCAGAAACAGGAAGCATGGACGAGTTCGAGGGCACAGTAAACAATTCGTAATAACACAGTTAATGGTTCATAATAAAACCGTAAATGGTTCATAACAACACAGTTAAGATCATCTTAGCCACTGTTGATATTAATGTCAATGCTGCTGCTGCCAGTTCTGCCATCGTTTAACCTTTTCTTCTTCTTCTAGTCTGTAGATATATCAAAGTCGGTAGCCGCTCCTCAGTTGTGACTCCTCTGTTCAGGAGAAGACTGCAACTAGTGTCTCCAACACCACGCACGAGTATAAATAGTTACAGTGCTCCCGTGACATCGCATTGTCGTGCGCGAGGTCGGAAAACTGTAATATACTGAAGCCTTAAGGCATGTCCGGAACAAGTCAAAAATGTAGCCAGTCAAGGAGGTTGTAGATTCACTTGTCCGAATGGACAAGTAAAATTAATTTTTATTTAACAAGTACATTGATTGAGCTAAACAAATTAATCGAATATTGGTGACTTGTCCTTTTTTGGATAGAAATCGGTGTGTGTTTGCTATGTATGCCCGTGATGTTATTGTGTGTTCTCAACCACGGTTTTGCTTAGATCAGACTGCATGGTGGTAGTCACACTGTTTTCACAATGTGCTCATTTGCTGTTAATACTTCATCTAAAAAAGTAGTCAATATTAGTAGATATTCAAAGTGTTACTGACATTTAATAGTTGGACATAACAATCGCCTCTGTTATTTTAACTCTGTGTGACAACCGTGGCCCGAAATAGAATGAGCGCGTGTCAGAAAGAGAATTCAAAAGCATTGCACGTGCCTGGAACTGTGTTGGTTTAATTGTCAAACTGAATTTAATGTTTTTGTTATTTGTTGTTAGGCTACTAAGCATTAGTTGTTTCAGACTGGAGATAAATGCACTTTTGTCAAGGTGCAAATTTTAATGGGTTTTGCTGAGTTAGTCAGACGGAAAAAAGCTAGTTTTTTATATACTACAGTAGCCTAGGGTAGATGAAATCAATGTAGAAAATATAAAAAAGTGGCTAAATTAAGCAAGTGACAGATACATTCTGCGGACTCCGTTAACATGGTGACCTTAAAGCGGTAGCTAAAACTTTTATGTCACATCTTAGGTCTCCGTCATAGATGTAAAAACAATATGCAGTAGTATACCATGTTATTTCTAACTGGGGATATATCAATTATATGAGAAAATGTTGTCAAACATATTGGCTAAATAATCTGAGTGACTATAAGTCCTTGCCAGAGTGTCACCAAAATGTTAGTTTGAGGCCCTGTTTTAAATATGATGGCACTTCACATTGAATTGAATTGCTGCTTTTAAAAGCAATTGATTTGGATATTTTTTCTAGATGGCCTTATTGACCTGGCCGATGACCTTGGTGCCATTCCAAGAATCCCTCCCTGAATACAATGGACAAATTACCTTACATTTACTGTTTTCAACATTACACAGGAGAAATTTAGGCCTATTGCTTGGTTCCCAGAAATACAGGCATGCATGTTAATAAAAAAAAAGTCTGCTTCGGACAAGTCGTTTTTGCTATCGGCCAAGTACAAAATAGACATACATGTCCAAAGGACAAGTGGCCAATAAAGTTAATGTCAAGCCCTGATGCAGGAATATTTCAGAGTTAAGAATGCTGACAGATTTCCATGAGATTGAGCACATTGTCCACTAGATTTTTTTATCCTAAAAGCATATATGCACAGGCCAGCAGTATGTCACTGTTATGCAGCCTCTCTGTAATGAGCATCTCTGCTTAACTGAAGACAACAACATTGTTCTTGAATGTTTTCATAACAGATTTTTTCAAAACAACAAAACCTAGACCGCCTTCAGTCAAATAGTATAGGGTGACTGTGGAGCGCAAAAAAATAATCTAATGTAGTACTAGCGTTACACACTAGCTATATACGACATGAGATTTTACATTGTTAACCCAGCATCAACTATCACGGGTGAACTCATAAATCTTAAACGCTAAGTGTGTGCAAACCAGAGTGTGCGCAAACCAGAATGTACTCTACCACCGATAACAGGGGTAGCAACCCTAAATGCCAAGCAACTACCCCCCGGAGTACTCAGAACATATAACTTCCTTGATTACCAAACACCAACAGGTGTTAATCACCCAATCAACCCTGCACATGCGTAAAGGACATACCCAAGTGGAACCAGCTACAAACCCGGGTCTCCTGAAGTTGGTGCATTAGTCCATGAATATATACACAGTTCAAGTCTATGCCACAACATTCCCATAAATCCCTATAATGTTGTGACCTCAAATTAAATCAAATAGTCCCTATACATAACTCAAACACAATACATTTTAATGAAAGCAATATAGTCCATTAATATATACACAGTTCAACACTATGCCACGACACTCATACTCAGTTCCCTAATGTCATGTACTTTTTTAAATAAAGTGTGTTGCCCAGATGGCAAACAATTGCGCAAGCTGCACAAATATAGCTCTAGACAAATTAATTGACATTTCTTGTCAACCAATGATGGACAGGCTTCAAAGTCAACCCAAGGAAATGGCAGCTCAGTTTAAAACTATACATTCTAAATGAATAATGAGATTATTTTTGTATAGTAAACAACATTTAGTCAAGCTACTTTTCAAGCTACCTAGCTAACCACCCTTGAACCAGATGCCATGTACACTTTAGGAAAGCACAGGAATAACTAACAAAAAGGCTCCCCTCACAGCAGATTTCCAAAGATTATCAATAATTGTATAGTATAAATTGTTGTGTATTCAGCATAAATCTACACCATATTTAAATCAAAAGATATTTCTGGGGGTGTTACATTTTTCTTTTATGCCTTAAGTATTGGGAGCAAATTCAGAGGTCTGTGTTCGTGGATGTGTGTGTTTCAGAAGATGTGTGCGTGTTTGAGGGAAGGGATGTGTGTGTGTCTATGAGTGCGTGTCTGTGTGTGCTTGTATGCAGGGTAGTAGGTGTCTATGGGGCGATTGTGACAAACTGAAAACTGAAGTACGTTTTACAGTGCAACAACAACAGTATCTATGCAGTGTGCCTACATTTTATTTGTGTGTGTTTTTCAACTTCTGCTCACATGCTCCTTCTAAAAGAGGAGCTGCAGAAAATAAGCCCTGGAATTAAAATTTATGTTAGAAAAACTCCTTTCAATTACTGTTGTATGGCTTTTGAGCAGCATAAAGAAAGACTGTGACATACCCGCTGCAAGGACACATTCATTTCAGCTTTTCAATGATATCTTTTGCCATTTGCACACCATAGATGCTACAGTATATTCCTTTGGAAGGGAACATAACAAGAACTTTCTTCCACAGGGATATTGAAAAATGAACACGAGAGAACGAAAAAAAAACATCCCACCAATATTCCACTTTTCCATGATGTACACTTACATTATCCTATTACCAAGCAGCAACATTCAATGGCCCATTCCTGTCCGTCTGGCCTTGAGCTATGCCAGCCTAATTGTTTACCAAAGGGTTGCGCCTCATTTGCTCCTCGAGATTGGGCCTAATTAACACTAACTTGTCTGAACATGGAGGAGCGCTGTCCACTCCACTTTAATCTAATCTGTAGTCTTTCAAAAAAAATAATGAGATCATTTACACCTCATTAACGGGGGGATGTAATGTCTGCACATTCATCATAATGATTGCTTATCATTTCACTTTGCAATATTATCTCCTCTATTGAAACTGTTCAACACTACTGCCAAGAGGGTCTTAATTGGTCGTGTGAAATCACAGAGCACCCGGCAGCTTGACGCTACGTGTGTGAAGTTCTAATTTGCACAGGGGGTGAGGGTGGTGTGTGTGTGTGTGGGGGGGGGGGGGGGCAAAAACACTCTTAAACAAATGGATAATGAAGCGCAGGCCCACATAGCATACATGTAAAATGCCAAAAGCTCAAACATGTAAAATTGTGTTTGGATTTCTGGCAGTGGAATTGGTTGGAATCAGTTTATCGATGGAACCACCTACACCTATGTTTTAAGCCTTATAATGTATGTAAATATTTCCATAAATGCATAGACAAAAAGTGTACTTTAGAATGACATTATGGCAACCCACTGGGCTTACGTCTGAATGGTGTTGAAAGGACACCTTTGTAATCTTTTTCTCACTAGGAGAGGTAAGGATTGCCATGTCCTTTCCTGTAGATGTACAGTGGGGCTTCCAGGCTAATGTCCTGTCCCTGTCTGTGGCCATGGTGCTCCGTGTATCGAGCCACTACACTGCTCCCCACTGGCACTGCTGTCCTAGCTGGTTGTGGATCCGAGGTGGATGTGATTAGCCTGGTGGACATGGCTTTCACACTGATCCCGGCTTTACTCTCCAACTGCGAAGCGTGACAGAAAAAAACCCCAGAAACATTCTGCCAATATTCCACTTTTGCATGAAGTACACATATTATCCCACCAGCCAGCCACCAGCAACCTCTTATGCATGGTAGAGGTTTAAAAAGTGGATGAAATACCTCCAAGCCAGGATGTGGTCCACCTAAAGGGCCCATGCCTGACTGGGTATAGGAAAGCAGCGGTACGTCCCACTAGCATGACTATACTGGCTTAGAGCAGCTTAGAAGGGGATATCATTTTGCGCTTTCGTCCTGCTCGGAATGGATAGGCCTTAATTGTGGCCCTTGGTGTGTGAGTGGAGCGGATGTTATATGGAGCTCCTCTAAATTGAAATCTAAGCAGCATGTCTGAGAACCAGGGCTATTTTCACACAGCTCTGTGGTTTTGAGACGCACTAATACATCGGCGCTTAATTTTTAATCAGCAAGAAGTTTTGAATTTGAGGTTTCTCAAGCTTTTCTTCCAGGGCTTTGTGAAGTGTAACTCCTTTTTCAATATTTTGCCGCCATTTTATGACTCACTGTTGCTTGTTACCTATCTCCTTTTGCTCCAACTTGCTCTTTTGCTCATCCCTTAACTTCATTAACTTGCTCTTGCCCTCTATTTAATCTTGCACTTTCGTCATTTTCCACCAAGGCATCTACCTTCTCCCCCTTCCATCCCTGCTCTTCCTCCCCACAGAAGCCAGCCCGTAACCCTTCATGGCTTTATTAAATGTCCTCCTTACATTTCCTCTGCGGAGGTGAGCGGCGGCGCTGCCTGCCATAACCGCGTGCTGATATGATTGATTCAGTCCCAGTGGAGCGGTCTAATAAACAGAGATGTATGCTCAGCCGCCCTGTACGTGTAACCTCGGCATGTTCCAAGGGGGGGCGGCCTGCGCTGTAATATGATAAGTGCCCTGTCGATAGGCTGTATGATATGCTAATCATACTCACACACAGAGCCCAGGGCGCTCTGGCATTTATTTATGAAGACTTGACCTGAGGGAGAGTAATAATCGGCTTTTCTCTGAACTCTCTAACCCGCAAAGCCAAGGGAACCGCCAATCACACACATCTGAGTCGTATAATTCCCCTGCCGCCCTACTTGACAAGGAAATTGGCAGATTTATGCAAACAGACCAATACATTTTCGCCTCTCCCCTATTTGTTATGGGGCACATGTCAACATTTAAATCATTAAACTAATTATTACACTGATGTAAACATGTTGTCATGTGACCTCTAGACATTTCCCTTCCCTCAGCTCTGCAAACAGAATGTATGTTTAAATGTGTTTACCTGATACATGACATGCTTCATCTACAGTAACAACCCCACAACTCTCTTTGGCCGGATTTGCATATGAACTTGTCTCCGTGTAACAGGCATTTCCCAGATTAATCAACTTGATGAAAATCCATAAAAAAAATTCAGGTGTTAATGCTAAACTCGCTCCTGTGCAATGCTATGCCACACCCACATGTGTTACTTCTTCCACACAAGGAGACTATTATGATTATTTAATGAAATTATAGACATCAAACCTTTTGATTTGACCTATATATTGATGGGTTCCATCTGATTGGTTGCAGAAACCTAGAGGTTGGCCTAAACACTTACATTTTAATCAGTTAGCATATGCTCTTACCCTGAACAACATACAGTAATTATAGCGACATCCTGTGGAGCAACGTAGGGAAAAGTGCCTCAAGGACCCAACGTAATTTGGCCCACTTGGGAATTGATCCGGCACCCTACGGACTACAAGTCTGACTCCCTAACCACTGAGCATCTGACACCCTGACTTGAGTAAAGAGACACAATCACTAATTACCTCGGTGTGTACAGTGCTCCTAAATTAATGTCCTCTGAACTACTGCAGTGAAAGGATTCTCATACTAGAGAAATATAGAAGGAAATGTTTGGTTTGAGTAAGCAGGCAAGTTCAGTAAATTACCAATCCAGTCAAATTGAAGAGAGGTTTGAGATATAGTTGCCTTGTTAACAGTCAACAGCAAAGCCTGCCTTTAACATTTTTTTTGAAAATTAGAACTCTCAGTGTGATCACCTGTCATTAAAACACAACTCAATATCAATATGCAAAAGAAGTACACAACCTAACTTCCTCTTCACATATTTGTGATTTCACTGGCCCACAATTGAACATCTGCAAAGCGTTTCGCTCAGAGTGCCTAGTTCTGTTCATGACAAATGCATGGACATAATCAGTGGATTGTATTTTGCTGGTACTTCAGGTCTCTTGGCAGCGGATGATGGCTGTGATTGTAGAGAACCATGAAAGTTAGCTTGGATCTTCGTTTGTGGCTGTATGGGGACATGAACGATTGCTTCTTTCAAAAGCCTTATTCCCCCCCAGATGGAGGCTGATCTGATCTGCCTGTCAAGTTTTCCTTCCACTTTTCTGTTTATAAAAAACAACATGGTTTTGCATTTCAGTATAGTTGGGGAGATCACATGTATCACTTTCATCTAAATCACTAAAATGTCAAAATAAAACTTCAAGGCCACAAAGAAACACCTTTAAGGATTGAATTGAACACAGTTGTTTTGTTGATGGAGTCATCTGTTGCTGAGAGTGATTTGATGTATGCCTGTGTCTCACACCTTCATTGGTTATTTATGTGATTATGTCAGCAATCACCGATTTGTTCTTTTGGTGTCTGATCAGTACCCGCATTATTCACAATATCAATTTAATTCATAGTGTCATGCACTTCTAGGTTTGTCAATTTCTTACCTTTATTTAACCAGGTATGTTGACTAAGATTTTTATTTTATTTAAAGCAACAACCTGCTAGCAATTAGGGTGAAGTGTGTTGCCCAAGGAAACAACGACATTTGGCTCAGTCGGGAATCAAACTGGCAACCTTCTGACTACAAGTCTGACTCCCTAACCATCTGCGCCCCAATCTAATTGATCAGTCCACAAGTAATTTAGAATTGCGGTTCACAAGTGATTATATGTCCCATTCAAAATGAATGAGAAATTAGTTTACCCATCTGGTGGCATCTAGGGGAATGCCAACCACAAGATGGCGTTGCACACGAATGACATCACATACAAGGGACTAAAAATATCAACTACTAAGTTGACATATTTCACTGTTGCAGTTACTAAAAACAGTTTCTGAACACATTTGAAGTGAGAAATAAGCAATACTATTGCTGAATCTGCACTCATATGTAGATCAACAAGGCCTCATTAAAACAATTACGTTTTTTGAGCGAGTGCTACTGCAGGTTATGTGCCCGGTGTGTTAGGTTTCACTTTCACTGAAGAGTGAATTTCTGACATCTTAATCGAATTAAACCATTTGGCTTATGGTAGTATTTTTAAAGAATAGGGAAGAAAATTTGATGTCACTCATTCCGGAATGAAACTACAGGGAAGGAGATTATAACACTGCATACTCTGTCTGTGAGTAGGCGTACAGTGGGTGGCAGTATATGCACCTTTTTAGTCGGTTGCGATCTGCCATAATTCAAAGAAGAAAATTAAGAAGTAGTAGTGAATTGGTGTAGCTGTATACATAGGTTGAATCCCAATATGCATACTACATACTACATACTAAAAGTATGTACTACGCAGGTGGTGGTAAAGTACGTACTATTAAGTATATAGTAAGCGAGTATGCTAGCATGGGGGATATACTAACACGTCATAATGTTGCATCTAAAATTAGACCACTTCCACAAGCGATGAAGCCCGCGAAACTTGAACATTAAACATTTGGCACAACCTGTTCGCATTTCATTTCAAATGTATTTAATATTAGTACAATAACCAAAAACTCATGTAATGACACGTTTATTATAACCTAACTTTTGGATACTTACATTTAAACACAGCCAAAGAAGAATTTCGGCTTCGGGAAACCCCTCGTATTCTGTGTCGCAAAGGATTGTGGGCTATATCAGCCCAAAAAGCATGCAGGGTTGTATACTTCGAAAATCCCCCGGAAATAGTAGACCATCCGGGGACTGCTGACATACTATATTTGCGTACTATGGTTTGGGACATACTAATCGTAGTCTGGCATACTATTTAGTATGCATACTTTGCGTATTGAGATGCAACCAAAGATTTAGAGCAGGAATCTTTTCATCAATGGCGAGTGGACGTGAAGAAGAGCTTGACGATTTAATCTATGATAGGGTCTGTTTGAACGGTAAAATCCAACCATACCAGTTTGAGCCCGAATACATGGATGAAGAAATGCAGCAAAGGGAAGAACTTTTATGTGTATTTGTAGTGTTGTTGCTTACTGAAGTTATATTAGAGCATGCTTCATGACGGTAATCTTTTTGTTGAGGTATTTATTGTTTATGTTTTCGCTGCAATTCATCAGCTAAATTTACAGTATGCAGATTAAGTTGTTACTGTTTACATATATACTTTGTGTAGAAATGGGAAAGAGCAGTAATGCTAGCTAATATCTTCCTTATCTAGCACAGCACAATCATCATTTTGTTTATACTGTGTCACTTCTGCTATAATTTGCTTGCCGTACTAATAATAGCTACTCATGGCAGTTATCATATAGTTGTAGTGTTGTTGCTTACTAACGTTATATTAAAGCACGGTTCATGATGGTAATCGTATAGGTGAAGAATGTATTGTTTACTGGTTGGCTATGTTTGTTCTGCTAAAGTTACAATAGGGAGGCAAAATGTTATTGTTTACATTTAGATGTTGTAAATCAAAAATGTTCTGTATACTATTTTAACTTTTATCAAAGTTATGGTGCACACATTATTATTTGGATGAACACATTGTATAGCAGGGTGTCCAACCTTGGTCATTGAGAGGTACCGTCATTTAAGTTTACTCTAACCCAGGGGTGGGCAAATTACAGCCCGCGGGCCAGTTGCGGCCCGCCGGGTCCTTTGATCTGGCCAGCGAGGCATTTTAAAACCCTCCACAGTCTACCGACGCTCTAGAGCATCAAGCGCGATTGTATCACGATTATCTCGCAAACCGTACATGCTAGCCACTAGAGAGAATCCGATGAAAAGGCTGGGTGGTGGCCCATCCATGTGGGTTTATCCTAGCCAGAGCTATCACACCTCAAAGTTGTTTATTTTGACTTTCGCTTTTTTTACTAAACACATTACAGACAGGAAGTAGGAAGTGAAAATGACAAAATAGCAACTCTGCAATGATGTAGGACATCGTCCTGCACAATTCCAACATGGTACCAATATTGTTAGAAAGAGGGGGTTCCGCTGAGAAAATAATGCCAATGCAAATAATGAGGAGTGGTTTGTCCATGTGGATTAATGACAGCTGGAAAAATCGCATCTCAAATTTGGGTACTTTTCACTGACTATATTTTGGTAAACTAAAGACATTACAGACAAAAATCAGGAAGTGAAAATGACAAAATAACATTTCTGCAAGTAGGTAGGACATCACCCTGGACCAAAACAGGTTATTTTTTAGTGGGGTTCAGAATAGTTTTTTTTTTTTAAACGTATAGGGAAATAGTAAATATATGTAGGCTACTATACATACAGTGTTTAACAGGGCTGGAGTGGGAAACATTTTCAGCCCGGGAGTTTCATGGTGCACCAGCCCATTTTGTGATAAGGTAAATAGTAACTGCACATAATCTAATTGCTTTACTAATGTTTTTTCTTACTGTACATATTTCATTTATTTATTTACAGAGACAACTTAAATGTATATGCTAACACTATTAAACAAAATATCCTCAGTAATTAGACGACTACAGTAAATACAGAGTCTTGACAATCGCTAGGACCCATTTCCCAGGTTTCTTTTTCAAAACTCTAAACACAGTTCCACGAAACCAGCTTTCAGTGTTGCACAGCAGTTAATTTCACATGAAAAATGCACAAAAACTACCAAAATAATTCACACATCTCATATCAACTAATTCTTCCATAACTCTAGCAACAGTTGTCACCGAACAAGCACACTGTCTATCATAAAACAATAACCTAAGCAAAACTAAGAACAGATTAATTCTATACAAAACAAGAATGACCCCTGTCCACTGTTTAGAATTCAAATGCAGAAGACAGGGTTACCATTCACATCACATCTTATGTCATCTTGGGCAATACACCTTACTTATGAGGGCAAAACACCTCACTTATATTCTGATGAAGTATAGTAGCCCTAATCTCATCTGAGACAACAGCTCTTGATCGTCCTCTCAATCTACTTCCACAAGACAAACACACTCCTTTTCCTAGCCATCCACTCTTCTTTCTCTGTCAGACACTTCTCTATCTCTGATTGGGTCCAGGTTGACATTACATTACAAAATTATTACTAAAGTAAGATGTTTTGGAAGAGTTTTTCTATTTCTAAAACAGGCGCAGGAGTTAGCTAATATACTGTAGTAGCTAACAGACATTATTAAGTTATTTTGTCTGGCAACGCGTCTCCTTAGTCTCTTTGCTGTCACACGCACTCAGGAGAACAGACTACCGGTAAATTAATCACGCGCAGGGAGTAAACATTCGTGATTCCACTACTTTGGCAAAAAGGTTGGTCCTTTTTGAGAGGTGTGCTCTAAGAGTGGGCCGCACTACCTCACATCTGCAGGCAGGTGGCCCAGTCCAAATTGCAACAAGTATAGCGATAATAAAATAGTTTTTCACGAACCACCTTACCGGCCCAACAACTAGCGGCCCACCGGGAATTCTCCCGGTTCTCCCGATTACCCACCCCGGACCTGGTGTTTAAGTTACTTATTTATATGTCCCTCAAACGTAGTCACACTGGTTCTCAAGACCTGGGGGCATGCCATCCTGGTTTACGTATTTTACAATAATTAACAAAAAATTAAACATACAATTTTTGGTATTTTTTGGCATCATACATGAAAAATGTCACAAAAGATTGGGTTTGATTTATTCTTGTAGCCAAGAGTCTTCTGAATCCAAAACTATAAGGCACTTTACTGTAAGACAAAGTGTGACCCTTTCAGAAACCAAATATCAACATAGTGCCAGGCGGACTTCAACCCCCTTACACCTTGAATTGTTCATTATACTTGAAAATTATTATTTTTTTGACTCAAATTTTTTTATATGCGCTGTTGTCTTGATTTGCAGGTGTCTGCGAGTACACTAAATGGACTTGAAAATTAAATTCTGAGAAGTCAAACAAGGAAATGGTGTTACAAAACAAAACATTTTTTTTCTGTAGGATTCACATGTAACTGTGTAGGGGGCAGGGTTAATTTAATGAAATAACATTTCCTATTTTTCATGCATCGCTATAAAATGCGGCCCTTTACTTGGTTTCAAAAGCTCAATGTGGCCCTCAAGCAAAAATAGTTGCCCACCCCTGCTCTAACCACACATAATGTAGCTACATTCGGTTTATTATCAGCTAATTATTAGAATAATATTTGATGAATGAGGATTGGAGTTAAACCAGGACAGCAGCTATCTAGGACCAGAGTTTGACATTATTGTATTACAGTTACTGTATTTGCAGAGAATAGCTAAGTGTCGAAGAGCCGGTTTCATGGACACAGATTAAGCATAGTCCTGGACTAAATAATCAACTTGAATGGAAATGTCCATTGATCTTGCTTTTTTACTCCAAGACTAGATTTAATCCTTGTCCATGAAACTGCCCTGTATAGTTGAATAGTTTTGCTACATTGCTTTAAAACATTGTCAGATAAAAAATCTAAACCTAGTACCATGTATAAGAGGTAAGATTGGAAGTGTGATGATGGTTTATTTACAGATGTATACATGTGAAAAGTTACACAACAGATTAATAATGTGTATTCCAAAACGTATTATTCCACAAAAAAATTATTTGCCATGGTTATGTCTCTAGACTACTGTATAGCAACATTGATCAGCTGTAACCTGACACTATTTCACAACTCCCAAACGTTCATGATTTCAAGAGTTATCTCGCATGAGCATAGGTAACTAAGCAACAGTGTAAACTCTGAGCTGACAAAGTAGTGGGGTCAAGTTACCAGGCAGGAATAGTTGCTACTAGTCATGGTATGGACATAACCACAGCACATCATTTTTTTGTGGAAAAATACGTTTTGGAAGTTTTGGAGTATGCCAAATTGGCTTAAATTACTTCACTATGGGTCAGTTTTCCAAATAAATAGCCTGAATTCATTGACACACAGGTGCGCTTTGAATCACACACCACTGCTGCAAAGCAATCACATTGCAGTTTCTCAAAAATGCAAGCCATTCTAGTTTGTATTGATGCACTAACTAACTCCCAATCAGAATATACCTATGCTACCTGTAGTCAGAAGAATATGGCCAATCATTAGTTTGCAATGGATTTCCGCATCAGTTTCACAGTAATATGTTTTTAATCAAATAACAATCATCACAGTTTTTATCGTTGTTCTAATTTAATAAAAATAAATAAATATTATACTAAAGTTAAAAAACTGCTATTACTTGTTGTACAGTCAAGCAACCTGTAAAAAAATATGAAATCTGTTTGGACCCTGAGAAAATCTCCAAAGATTAGAGGGAGCGTTTTTTTTCTTTATACAGTCCTGTGTTTTACTCAAACAAAAAAAAAGTGCAAATGTGTTGGGGCGGAGCGGAGCCAGTGCCTGGTCCTTGCATCTGTGAGCTGGGGAAAACAAAGCTTTGTTTGTGTGCCTCAATCACTCTTGCTCATGAAAGCAGACACTTACTTGAAAAAAAAAACTTCTATTTTTTTTCAGGAAAACACTCTAAACCAACATCCTGGGTATAAATTTGCAAAACGCAATACAAGCCTGATTGTGTGTGGAGTGGATGTGGAACGCATATGAATAGTCCCCTTCCCGCTCTCCTCCCCTCCTCCGAATAGTCCCGCCTCCTCAGCCCTAACAGCTCTGCTGTCCATACAACTAAGTGGCTAATGTACAATATCAAAAAGTGACTGCATCAGTGCAACAGTTACTTCCTCTTAAAAAATGTATTACCATATTAAATTCTTTGTTGTGGGATCTGCTTCCCGCTGACACTCTAAACCAGCATTCGACTTATGTACGTAAACGGAAAAGGAGAAGATTTCCATGCTCTGTTGGAAAGAGAATAAAGTTACAAGTGTTCTGCTGCTGTGGCAGCTCTACAGTAGCTGTGTAGAGGAGAGACTGAGGCAGACGGCTGAATGGAGCTGCCAAGCAGGCCGGAGCTAGGGAAGGCTGAGAAAAAAATAAGCCTTGGCACTGATTCCAGGTCAGATTCAAGCTATAACCCAGCCTGTGGTGCCAGGTGTCCACTGAATTCAAATGATACTCTTATTCATAGACCGAACAGAGTATTAAAGCTCGGAAAAAAAAAATTAGCAACTGAATGCTGATATAATCCTAGGAAATATATGTCTCCATTAAAGGA
The DNA here is from genome assembly GCA_016801145.1 of Umbra pygmaea. Classification (NCBI taxonomy): domain Eukaryota; kingdom Metazoa; phylum Chordata; class Actinopteri; order Esociformes; family Umbridae; genus Umbra; species Umbra pygmaea. The sequence goes on along the minus strand of JACXGM010014060.1, from coordinate 5,652 downwards.
ACAAGGCCGTCTTTGTGTGAGACTTTATGTATATTTATCAAGGTTTAAAAAGAAAGCAGGGTTGTAGGGTGAGGTGGGGGATTGAGGGTGGAGGTATTAGGACTTTCCAACTGTTTACATGTTAATTCCAAACTTAACAGCCCTTGTCCTGAAACTATTTATACCCAAAATGCTAATGATTTTTTTCCCCTTCTTCATTTTGAAAGGTTTTGTTTTGCCACTTACACACTTGACTGTAGACGTGCTAATGCAAATGCATACAAATGCTCCACATTCTTTAGTCACTTATATATCATATTTTGCTATTAGTTCTGCTGTGAGGAAAGCTTTTGCTTTTATGTGATGTGCAGAAATAAATGACAAATAATGTGTAAATGATTTAGCGTTGAAAATGGGAAAAATTCCATCTGGTTAGGTTGAGCAAGAATGGCCTAACCAGAATCATCTATCGTGATGTCAGGTAAAGATAGAAAAATTATCTCTACTATTGTAAAAAAATTGAGAAATGGGATAATCTAAAAGAAAGAAAAGAGAAATGGGTTATGAAATGTAGTCTTCTTTAGCGCCATGGCAACTGGTCAAGAGTCCACACAAAAGGAATGTGGTTAATGAAACGCTCCGGTCTCTCATACACCCCTCCCTCCCTGTCAGGTTTAGAGTCGGACATTCATGTTCAGTTTGGTGGATTTGCTGTTTGGTTTTGTTTTTGTGTTTTGGTTGCCATACTGTAAACTGACTTTCTTTGTGATATAGTTTGTTTTGGGTTTGGATGAGTTGGAGTGGGAATGAATTGAATTACGTTTGCTGCCATTAGCAATATCTCAGGAGCCAGGGTCAAGTACTGTTTTTTGGCAATGAAAATTTGTGATTCTAAAGCATCTATTCACCATTGAATGTGTCATCATGGCCTTCCTTGCTTGATATATTTTTTAATGTGAATAAAGACACTCAAATTACACTATTCACATACCTGAATAGAAAATTGGCTGTCTTTGCAAAAACTATAAGTACTTTGAACAAAGACAGTTTTCAATCAAACTCAAGTTGAAAGCTTTGAATATGCAGACACATTTGCTTGCCTACATTTTAAGGGTAAATGTAGTCTTTCCATGTAAGCCCTTTCAAATTTCTATATTGTAAGGACTGTCAATTAAACTTCGTTAAAAGTGTGGGTCTCATGTTGATGTTCATCAATATATGGCTGTACGAGGTATAAGTACTGTAGTTGGTACATTGTGAAGCAAGATCTAATTGCTTTTATGGCTATTGATAATAAAACGTCTTAGATATCCTTTTTCATTTTTTTCTGCACAAAATGATTTGACAGCAAACATTTACAATGCAAATTCCTTATTTGAGTAGATCCTCATGAAACTGCAACAGATTCCTCCTTGTCTAGAATTCAGGCCTCACGCTCTGCACTTTGGAAAAAAAACAAAAAACCCGCCATGAATTGCAACACTCCTGCCTCCTTTCCCTTTGTCTAATTATGATGCTAATATCAGCACTCTAAACAAAAAAGCAATTCCAGTGAGAGAAACTAGAATGGTCATAATGCTGGCCTCACACAAAAGAGGGAAGTACAGAGGCTTTGTGTAGCCTACAAGACTGCTGGCTCCAAAAAGGCTCTGATGCCAGCCCACGTCTACAACAAGGTTGAGTTAGCCTGCTTACATGATCACCTGAAATTATACACAGCCCATTGTGTTCAAATATCATAAATTGATGCATGAATACCTACAGAACCAACCCCCTAACCGACGAGGGCCAAATTACTATTTATATAACAGCCAGAGCTGTGGAGTAGACAATTAGTCATATTCCTCGACTGAAATTAATTGACAGAGATGCGGGAGACGGACAGAGAGAACAAAGAAAGCTTTTTGTCAGTTCTTTCCATCTGACAGAGATAATTAGATATATGAAATTGAAATTCCTCAGTGGGGGGTCCTGTTGACAAACGCCCGTTTCTATTCCGCTGCTATCTCCTTCCCCTTTGTGTTCCTGTTTACGCTAATTTGGCGTCAGTGTTTCTCCCCCTGCGTTAAAAGCACGGTCCTCCAGCCTTGCCACGGCAGTAGGCACATCAACACTCACAAAGCATTTAGCCTATTTGTTTTTTTCACCTGAGACGAATGTTGCAAACATATAAGTAGTTTAGCAGAATTGTTCTAAACTTCCATATTTGAGTGTCCCTCTGATGCATATTTTTATGTTTGAAGGGTCCGGCAGGCTGGACTGGAACGTTACTGAGTGACATCTGTTGAAAAGCCTTTGTGGTTTGAATGGAATTATGGGTTATGTCACCTCTCACCACAAAACAAGAAAGGCCTCCTCAAAGTTTCCCTCTGGATGAGAAGCATTCACTTACATTTTTCTCACGGTCTACAATATATCTAAACATACAAGATCATCTAGATGACGTCTGAATTGTATCAATCTGCATTCAAGTTACATATTGCTACTAAACATGTCTGAATTGGTGAAGATAGAGTAAGGAAAGATTAAAAAAAAAAAAAAGGGAATAAAAACGTAATGTTTTTCTTAAGAAAAAAAAGACACATGGAATGTACCAAATGGTGCTGTACCTGCTGCCTCCCTACAAACCGAACCATCACTGGAATATCTGTATGTTGTTTCCCTGTTCCATAGGTATCTTTCCAGTGCATTGAACAATATTATCTTCAGATCAGGAAAGTTGGCCTACAAGTAAGTTATACTGGGTATCATTATTGGTTTTCCGGAATACAGCTCAACAATAACCGCTTTCATCTGAACACATGCGACTATGTGCATTTCCTTACCCTAGATAGGCAGGGAGAAGATCAATTTCTCATCTTACTTGTAACTTGAGGTTTTTTGTTGTTTAATTTCTGAGAACATGAGGTGTGGGGAAAAGCTTTCATATAGGCCAATGGACATTTCATAAGGAGGGGTGAGTACATATTCATGAGTTGTTACATGCTCCTTGGTATAACCATTGGGTTTAAGACAATAATGCCCCTCTATGAAACGGACCACCACCAAGACAACAAACTCAAGCCAAATGATCGCTAAGGGTTTGTACCAGAATGGAAATAAGTAAGGAGAGTTGGGAGGGGCTCTCGTGGAAAGGCGGAAGGCCGGGACACAGATATGATATGAACCGGAAAAGAGCTTTGTCTCTAATGCTTGCCACATTCGCTTCTGAATGAAGGTCTAATTACCCGTCGGTATTTGGTGCCAGCGTTCCCATGTTCCGGGGGAAAGGCCTCTGGGTTCCACAGCCCCAGCACGGTGCGTGCGTCCTGGGCCAGCTGCCTCCCAAACACTCGCAGGTACGGCCGGCCTAATGGTCCTACCACAAGGGAGGCAGATGAAAGAGCAGGAAACTGCTGCCAGAACCCCTGAAAGGATTTATAGTGAGGAGAGTGAAGAACAAAACGAGAGAGAGACAGAGAGAGAGAGGGAGGGGGAGAGAGAGAGGGGGAGAGATAGAAACAAGGAGTAGAGAGGGAAAATAGATTATGTATAGCGGGTAATAGAGAACAGAAAACACAAAATGCTAATTGATGTCCAAAGCCTCAAGCGGACTGGGATCTGAACCATGACAATCAAGATGGGCCTTCTTATATTTCCGGAGAGACAAATGTGTTTATCCTAGAATACTCCACCCGACCATGAACAGCTTTATGAATAAACATGATTAATATCAGATTAATCTATATTTAATAAACATTGATTTAAAAATAATTATTTTCGTTTAGAGAAAAGTGTTTCATGCCATCACAGTGACACAAATACAATACATTGCCATTTTAATTCTAATTCTATAAAAAATTTGAATAAGTGAAATTGACTTGTGTTTGTAGAGGGACCTCCCTATACTGGTGTCAGTGAGGGTGATAAAGGGGAAGTAAGATCCAGTGCTTAGTCTAGAAGGACCAATGATCCCAATGTCTCCAGCCTCTGGAACAAGAATTCCCACAAGCTGGACAAACACAGTCGTTTTTTTTTTCGAGAAAACATTTCCATGAGATTGTCTGTCATTCTTATCATGCACAGCAATTTAATTGGGTATGGATGTGTGTTGTTTACGTGATAAGACAAAACATAGAGTCCGGCACTTAAGAGCTCAAGTGTACTATTGTATATTCTTTCATCATTATTTTTGAATGGAAAGAAAATAGATGGGGACTAGGCAGACAGGAAAAGAGATTGATATTGAGAGAGAGAGAGAGAGAGAGAGAGAGAGAGAGAGAGAGAGAGAGAGAGAGAGAGAGAGAGAGAGAGAGAGAGAGAGAGAGGGCCCTATTTTAATGATCTGAAACGCAAGTATCAAACGCAAAACACAAGTTACATTGTGGGAGGGTCCCAGGCGCTGTTGCTATTTTACCGGTGGGATAAATGATTCTTGCGCCAGACGCATATCTAAAATGGGTATGTCTAAAGTACCTTCATTAGTCATAGGTGTGGTTTGGGCGTAACGTGCAATAAACCAATCAGATCGTCATCTCACATTCCCTTTAAGAGCAGGCGCGCTTGTTCCATGGCGGATTGCTATTATAACGGCGATTTTCTATTGATTTTTCTTCTTACAAAATGTAAATAAAGAAATGTCACAAGACATAGCATACTTTCCAAAGTTTTGGACTCACTCTCACTAAATCACGAGGTTATGAATGCATAATAATATTTTTGCAATGTAGTCTAACATTAGACCGAGATTACTCTTCTGTAAAATAAGTTTTCCACTCCCGTTCTGCATTTCTGGGCATTTAAGTGGCTGGCACGCATTTCAACATCACGTCTCCTGAAGTCCTCTAATATTTCGTAATTAATGTCATCAACACATCCATGATTCATGGAAATGTTGCTAAAATACAAGCCACAACGAATGCTGCGACTTGAGTAGTGTACCTGTTCTATCCAAACACCTGACGCGCATTTTCAATGTGCCAAATATTCGTTCAATTAGGCTACACTGCGTGTTTGTGTGTGTTTTTGATTAAACAGCATTTTACTTCCCAGCCACCCATCCAAGGGGGGATTCATCATGGCAAAGTTGCCATAAATGAGTCTTGGTTTGAGCCTGAATAATTCTGAGTAAAGACATGGGTGATTTTACTATTACCATCGCAAATTACGTGTGTATACTTGTTGATTGAATGGGTTCCCTTGAGGTTGAAGTATATCAGTGCAAATAATCCATTATGAATAATTTGAGTAAATGTGTACACTAGATGTATACCTATTTTTCACATTTTCGGACATCACAATGACTTCCTCGTGTGGTAATATTTTTCCTTCTAATTATGTATTGCAATAATAAAGAACTGCTGCATTTGTGTAGATGAGAGGAGCAAATGCGCGTTGTGCACACGCTACATTATGGTTAAGCATGCGCCCTTAAAATAGCATAAGAATAACACGCCACTGACTTTAAACCAGGTTTTTCCTGGTCAGTGGCGGAATTGTTTTCGGGGACTGCAAGATAGCAACAGGGAACGTTTGCGCCAGAACACGCCTCTTCTTTTCGCTGAACCGCCCAACGAACGCAAGTTCATTCCCTAATTTACCGACGGGCGTCTGTGGAGGGAAAAGTCCCATATGCGTCGGGTGTAAGATAGGAATGATACATGCGTTTGTGTAAAAAGTCAATTGCGTTGGGTG